>OX596013.1:25501191-25795224 GCA_951394025.1 Heteromyza rotundicornis | reverse complement strand
TGAGTTTCACTTTGTCGGGAAAAGATTTAGATAATAGGCCATATTTAGGCGTTAGGATTTTTGGAGTGCGTATGTTAGGGCTTTTAGATTCGGGGGCCAGCAGGACGATTCTTGGTAGGCCAGGCTGGGACACATTAAAGTCCTGGGGGATAAGTTTATTGGCGTCTGCGGTCAGCAAGGTTGCGCTTGCTGATGGTGAAGAAGTTCCGGTTAGGGGGGTAGTTTCGGTCCCTTTCGAGGTAGAGGGCAAGTCGGTCCTCGTTGAATGCCTCGTAATACCGGATTTACCCCAATCATTGATTCTTGGAGTAGACTTTTGGTCTAAGGCCGGTGTAGTGCCAGATTTGGCCAAGAATCAGTGAAGGTTTCCCGACCAAGTCGAGGTCTCGTCAGTAGCGTCGATAGTTGATAGGTCTTCGTTGTCAACTAGGGAAAAATCGGTTCTTGAGGAGTTTGTTGCAGATGTTCTTAGGTCTATGCCTGAGGGACTTGGTTGTACACATTTGGTCGAACAGCGGATTCGCACAAAGCCAAATGTGGAACCAGTCAAGCAGCGATACTATCCGGTATCGCCCGCTATTCAGAGGCGCATAGATGAGGAAACAGAGGACATGTTAGAAAAGGGTGTGATTGAGATTTCTCACAGCCCTTGGGTATCACCGGATGTGATGATTAGGAAAAAGGATGGGAGTTATAGGTTTTGTGTCGACTATAGGACACTGAATAAAAATACGGATCGAGATAGTTACCCCCTCCCTTATATTTCGGCTACTTTAGATAAGCTAAAGGACGCCATATATCTCTCTAGTTTGGATATAAAATCCGCTTATTGGCAGATCCCAGTAGAGAAGGAGTCTAGGGCCTGTACGGCATTTACAGTTCCGGGTAGGGGGCTCTACCAAGCGCATGCCTTATGGCCTGCACAATGCGCCTGCAACTTGGCAGAGATTTATAGATGAGGTCCTTGGGGCTGACTTGGAACCCCATGTTTTCGTGTATTTGGACGATATTATTATTGTTACAAATACATTTGACAAGCATGTTGAGGTTCTGAAGGAGGTCCTGAGGAGGATTTGTTCGACAGAGCAGTTGAGAAGTTGAGGCCATACATCGAAGGGGTCAGGTTCACAGTGGTGACCGACCATTATTCGTTGGTATGGCTCAACAATTTGAAAGATCCTTGCGGTAGGTTGGCTAGGTGGGCTTTAAAGCTCCAGAAATACGATTATGAAATCATACATCGTAAGGGGAAAGATCATGTTGTGCCCGACATGCTTTCTAGAGGTGTCCCAGTCGTAGGGGAGGTAGATGGGCGTGTTAGAGATCCATGGGTGAATTCCATGGTTAGGAAAGTGGAGGATAAACCACTCGATTACCCAGCTTGAAGAATTGAAAATGGGGCGTTATATAAACACATACAAGGACAAATAGTTTGTTTAGTGCTGGGTACGAGTGGAAGAGAGTTGTGGGCAGGAGTGATAGGCGCAGTATTTTATTCGATTGTCACGATAATCCATTATCGGGGCACTCGGGCGTTAGGAAAACATACAGCAAAGACTTACAATCTCAGACGTAGAGATGTACAGTATTTACCGCACGAGTTAGTATGGAGACGTAATTTTTTTTTGTCCGATGCTTTTTGTCCGGTGATTTTCTCCGGTTAGATTCGAAAGTTGGCTGGTCTCAGGAGACCAAGCAACTTTCGCGGAGGTGGAGGTGGGGTTGTCGCGGTATAAAATCGCGACACGAATGTTGTTGTTTTTATTATTTGCTTTGTTTTTTTATGTTTCCCTTTTGTTCGGGGCGACGGGCGAACAAAATCGGAGGAACAAAATCACACACGCACTGACCGAATAAACGCACTGCACAATTTTATTGATTGTTACTTTTTTTATAAATTAGTTTTGCTTAACAAATTAAGCAAAACAAATTCGCCACTCGCGGGTGAAATGCGACCGGCGCGCGGAAGAAGAAAACTGAATATTTTGTTTGAGCTTTTGCTTTCGTTAAGTTAGCTCAAGTGAGCGGCGGCGATCCGATGAAGGTATTGCCAGCCTCGCCATTACAATAGTAAAATGTCAGAGCCTGGACTAGAGCTTTTGTACTCTTTGAACCTGTTTGAGGGAGGGGAATTTGAGAACATTTATGCTTTCGCCTATACGTACATGAGTGCCGCCAAGATGTATATTTCATTTTGGTGGGTGCAGGGGGGTATATGTAAATTTGAAGAGATTTTTCGCATATAGGTATGGGTAAAGCCCCGACTGCGGACACTGGTTTCTGCGTAAGCCGCACTCTATGTATGTGGGAAGATAAATGGAAAGTGAGCGTCATAGGCGCTCATATATTCTAATTCTTGTAGTTCTTTTTGAGCAGGGAAGAAGGAAAGTAAAAAGTGAAGTTTGAGATTTTAAATTTAATTTGGCTTAAATAATTGGTTAGAAAATTTTTAAACTTTTCTTACCTGTGTTCTAAATTGTGTTTTTGGAGTGGTGAGGTGGAGCGGTTGCCAGCGTCGGATTGTGGCTGGAGGACAAGTGTTCCAAAGGGAGTATTTTTGCGCGCTGGTTTAGTTTTGCCAGCTAGTGTTTTTTTTACTTCATTTTATTTGTGGCAGTTAATAGAGTTGGACAGGTTGTGTTCGGTCGTGATTTGTTTTGGTGAAGTGTTTCCGTCCTGGGAATTTCAAGTAGTTTGCTTGGAATTTGTTTGGCCGTTTCCCCCCTCTTCCTTATTCCTTTTTTTTTGTTTGTGTCGTCCCGCATCAGAGCCAAGTTGTTGCTGGACATCGAATTTTATCGAAGTCCAGCTGATGAATAGATTCTGCAAAGAATCGTGCGAGGGATTTCAGACAGGTTGGTCTGGTCCCGCAAATCAATTGCGTTTTAAAAATTTTATTTTTTTTTGGTATATAAATAATTTCTTTTGGGTGATTGTCGGTTTGTGTCAATTTTGAAAAAGGGTTTGTGTTCGGTATTATTTTCCTTGTGTCGGGAAAATTTCCGTTTCTTTTATATATATATATATATATATATATATATATACTTATACTTATATATATAGCGGCAGTTACGGTGTAGTTTTTAAAAAAGTTTATTTATCAGGTTTTCGTGTGTTCCTGTTGTTCGTTCGGCCGGGGATACCATACCGCGAGGGTCGTCTCAAATCCCACGCTTCGCGACTGTGGAATATGGAAATAATTATCGCGTGGGGATTTTTAGGGTTAGAGTTTTAAATAAAGTTTTAGTTAAAAATAGCGCGATAGGTTTTTGGCGACTTTAAAATCTGCAATGATATTAGGAAGAAAATAGCCAAAAACCCTTAATTTTAAATCGAAATGAAGGGTTTTTATATTATATATTATATTTTATTATATAATCATCGATATTATTGCAAGTGGTTGCTGTGAAGATCAGTGTTTGACTTAAATAGTATCCTAATCAATAAAAATTTTTTGACACTACTGTTCGTGATGCCTTTGCGTGAACACGCGTTTTTGCCGAGAGTTACTGTTTTTCTAAAAATTTAATTATTAACGTAAGTGTACCGAATTCCGGCCACTGATCGCCAGGCCAAATTAAATGTTCTGGAAGATCCATTTAAAACATTCAAAAACAGGAACGAATATTTTTATCACATAGTCTCGGGTATTAACTTTTATTAAATATAAGTGTTTTTTCCAAATGTTTGAGGTTTCTAATAAAAAATAATAATTTTACCTTTTCGAGCGAAACAAAAAAAATGCTCCTAATTCCGGACATTGATTTCAGTTGTTTCGAATTCCGGCCACCTGCGCTCCTAATTCCGGCCAACCAGATTTTCAATGACAAATTAGGTTACAAAATGCTATTGATTTGCAAAATAATTTGTTTTTTTAAACTATAATATTAAAAATAATTAAATAAATAAGAAATAATTCATTATTAAACATTTGGTTTATTTATTTGGTTTTTAAAAATCATGCAGTGACTCGCAGAAGTATTTTGCATATTCTTTTCCATGTACAGTGGCTCTTAGTCAAATTTTATTGAATCTATATTGGTATCATTGGAAAGGTCATTGGAAACATTACAACAACAAAGTTGCAATAAGCACCGAAACATTACAACAAAGGTACAATAAGCATTGAAATATTACTACAACAACAACAACAACATGTAACTGTATTAAAATAGTTGTGATATTGTTGTGATGTTTAAAAGTACCAAAAAAAATAGTGCCCAAAATTAGTGAATACACCTTTTCAAAAGTCACCAATTATACAGGAAAATGAAGAACAAATTGAACACTTTATATGAGAAAAATCGTTACTTTTAAACTATATATCTCGGAAAGTAGATTTTTCCGACCAAATATGTTTGCAGATTCGGTTTTAGGACATTTAAGCCAAATCGGACACAGCTGCACCCTCCGCCACAATTGAGAGTTTTCTTGTTTTTGCGCCCACTATTTCCAAATTATTTTTGGAATCAATTAGTTAAGACCCATAAAAAAATAATGGACAAGAAATAGATGAAGTTATAAATTCGAAGTACCACTGGCCGGATTATTTTTTTTACGATTTAAAAAACTATATGAAAGGCATAAAGAACTTAAATTTTGAAGCTTCTTCATGTAAAAGATCAATTAAAAACGACATTACAATTAAATTTTCACAGAGGCAAAACTGCCTTTTCTTAAGAAATTTACATAAGTAAGCTAGAATTGAAAAGCTGATTGCATAAAATCTGTAACACATAGCCTATGACGGATTTAGGTCCTTGTATACATGAATGAGTAAACAATCAAATAAAAAAAGAAAAAAAAATCCATATTGAATAAAATATATTGTTTTTTTTTTCTTTTTTTTTTTTTTAACTACGAATCCCAACGGTCCCACTAACCCGCCCAACCGGCCGAGGGGCACATCCGCATGACGCACGGATTTGGTGACCGAACAGCCGTAATCCGGATTACGCTGTGTAACCGATCGCGGGTAAACATATTTGGAAATTCGTTTCAGCTACAGATTAAAATCATCAGCTGATAAAACGCATATTAATAAAACGCGAATTAGGTTATGAATGCAAGAGAGGATTCTTCCAAACATAACATAATATAAGATTAACGTGATAATAAACAATAGAATTAAAAGAAAATATTATGAAGCATCAGAATTCATGCGACGAATATGAATTTGATCAAATATAATTTTTCTGTACTTTACGATATTAGACTTAACAAAAATACAAAGACAAAACAATCCAAACAGTTAATTTACGCGACAAAGATTACAAATATTAATTTTAGTATTTTGTTTTTTTATACGAAATATAAAAAATCAAATACAAATAGAACAGTTAAGTAAACAGTAACGGAACGAATGTGAATTCAGCTGAAAATTTTGTTTTATTTGTATACAATATACAGTAAAAAACAAAATTCTGCTGAAATATAAATATAAAATACAACAAAAATACAACACTTTCTAAAAATCGACAATGCCGATCTTTGTGGAGTTTGGCAACCCTGTCATTTCGTTAGACCCTAAGCGGTCCAAAAACTCAAAGACCAACAAAGGCTTAAGTGTGATCAAGTGCATTTAAAATAAAAGTTTTAGTTTTATTAAGTGAATCTGACAGGTCAAAGACAGAATACAGGCTATTAAAATCGCTACAAATACAACGAAAAGGTTCATTCTGCGCGTAATTAGAACGGCACATACTTAATATCAAAGGAATGAAAGATCTGGAACGACGGTTGGGATATTAAAATCAATTTCTTGAAGCAAAAATGTTACATTAAGCATCGTTCTTCTATTTTTTAGAGTAGGGATGTCCAACAGTTTTAAACGATTTTCGTATGGAGGTAGGTTCTGATTCGGATTCCAGCGAAGGTTTCTTAAAGCAAATAATAAAAATTGTTTTTGAACCGATTCAATTCTGTCAGAGTGGCAGTATTTACCGCACGAGTTAGTATGGAGACGTAATTTTTTTTTGTCCGATGCTTTTTGTCCGGTGATTTTCTCCGGTTAGATTCGAAAGTTGGCTGGTCTCAGGAGACCAAGCAACTTTCGCGGAGGTGGAGGTGGGGTTGTCGCGGTATAAAATCGCGACACGAATGTTGTTGTTTTTATTATTTGCTTTGTTTTTTTATGTTTCCCTTTTGTTCGGGGCGACGGGCGAACAAAATCGGAGGAACAAAATCACACACGCACTGACCGAATAAACGCACTGCACAATTTTATTGATTGTTACTTTTTTTATAAATTAGTTTTGCTTAACAAATTAAGCAAAACAAATTCGCCACTCGCGGGTGAAATGCGACCGGCGCGCGGAAGAAGAAAACTGAATATTTTGTTTGAGCTTTTGCTTTCGTTAAGTTAGCTCAAGTGAGCGGCGGCGATCCGATGAAGGTATTGCCAGCCTCGCCATTACAATAGTAAAATGTCAGAGCCTGGACTAGAGCTTTTGTACTCTTTGAACCTGTTTGAGGGAGGGGAATTTGAGAACATTTATGCTTTCGCCTATACGTACATGAGTGCCGCCAAGATGTATATTTCATTTTGGTGGGTGCAGGGGGGTATATGTAAATTTGAAGAGATTTTTCGCATATAGGTATGGGTAAAGCCCCGACTGCGGACACTGGTTTCTGCGTAAGCCGCACTCTATGTATGTGGGAAGATAAATGGAAAGTGAGCGTCATAGGCGCTCATATATTCTAATTCTTGTAGTTCTTTTTGAGCAGGGAAGAAGGAAAGTAAAAAGTGAAGTTTGAGATTTTAAATTTAATTTGGCTTAAATAATTGGTTAGAAAATTTTTAAAATTTTCTTACCTGTGTTCTAAATTGTGTTTTTGGAGTGGTGAGGTGGAGCGGTTGCCAGCGTCGGATTGTGGCTGGAGGACAAGTGTTCCAAAGGGAGTATTTTTGCGCGCTGGTTTAGTTTTGCCAGCTAGTGTTTTTTTTACTTCATTTTATTTGTGGCAGTTAATAGAGTTGGACAGGTTGTGTTCGGTCGTGATTTGTTTTGGTGAAGTGTTTCCGTCCTGGGAATTTCAAGTAGTTTGCTTGGAATTTGTTTGGCCGTTTCCCCCCTCTTCCTTATTCCTTTTTTTTTGTTTGTGTCGTCCCGCATCAGAGCCAAGTTGTTGCTGGACATCGAATTTTATCGAAGTCCAGCTGATGAATAGATTCTGCAAAGAATCGTGCGAGGGATTTCAGACAGGTTGGTCTGGTCCCGCAAATCAATTGCGTTTTAAAAATTTTATTTTTTTTTGGTATATAAATAATTTCTTTTGGGTGATTGTCGGTTTGTGTCAATTTTGAAAAAGGGTTTGTGTTCGGTATTATTTTCCTTGTGTCGGGAAAATTTCCGTTTCTTTTATATATATATATATATATATATATATATATACTTATACTTATATATATAGCGGCAGTTACGGTGTAGTTTTTAAAAAAGTTTATTTATCAGGTTTTCGTGTGTTCCTGTTGTTCGTTCGGCCGGGGATACCATACCGCGAGGGTCGTCTCAAATCCCACGCTTCGCGACTGTGGAATATGGAAATAATTATCGCGTGGGGATTTTTAGGGTTAGAGTTTTAAATAAAGTTTTAGTTAAAAATAGCGCGATAGGTTTTTGGCGACTTTAAAATCTGCAATGATATTAGGAAGAAAATAGCCAAAAACCCTTAATTTTAAATCGAAATGAAGGGTTTTTATATTATATATTATATTTTATTATATAATCATCGATATTATTGCAAGTGGTTGCTGTGAAGATCAGTGTTTGACTTAAATAGTATCCTAATCAATAAAAATTTTTTGACACTACTGTTCGTGATGCCTTTGCGTGAACACGCGTTTTTGCCGAGAGTTACTGTTTTTCTAAAAATTTAATTATTAACGTAAGTGTACCGAATTCCGGCCACTGATCGCCAGGCCAAATTAAATGTTCTGGAAGATCCATTTAAAACATTCAAAAACAGGAACGAATATTTTTATCACATAGTCTCGGGTATTAACTTTTATTAAATATAAGTGTTTTTTCCAAATGTTTGAGGTTTCTAATAAAAAATAATAATTTTACCTTTTCGAGCGAAACAAAAAAAATGCTCCTAATTCCGGACATTGATTTCAGTTGTTTCGAATTCCGGCCACCTGCGCTCCTAATTCCGGCCAACCAGATTTTCAATGACAAATTAGGTTACAAAATGCTATTGATTTGCAAAATAATTTGTTTTTTTAAACTATAATATTAAAAATAATTAAATAAATAAGAAATAATTCATTATTAAACATTTGGTTTATTTATTTGGTTTTTAAAAATCATGCAGTGACTCGCAGAAGTATTTTGCATATTCTTTTCCATGTACAGTGGCTCTTAGTCAAATTTTATTGAATCTATATTGGTATCATTGGAAAGGTCATTGGAAACATTACAACAACAAAGTTGCAATAAGCACCGAAACATTACAACAAAGGTACAATAAGCATTGAAATATTACTACAACAACAACAACAACATGTAACTGTATTAAAATAGTTGTGATATTGTTGTGATGTTTAAAAGTACCAAAAAAAATAGTGCCCAAAATTAGTGAATACACCTTTTCAAAAGTCACCAATTATACAGGAAAATGAAGAACAAATTGAACACTTTATATGAGAAAAATCGTTACTTTTAAACTATATATCTCGGAAAGTAGATTTTTCCGACCAAATATGTTTGCAGATTCGGTTTTAGGACATTTAAGCCAAATCGGACACAGCTGCACCCTCCGCCACAATTGAGAGTTTTCTTGTTTTTGCGCCCACTATTTCCAAATTATTTTTGGAATCAATTAGTTAAGACCCATAAAAAAATAATGGACAAGAAATAGATGAAGTTATAAATTCGAAGTACCACTGGCCGGATTATTTTTTTTACGATTTAAAAAACTATATGAAAGGCATAAAGAACTTAAATTTTGAAGCTTCTTCATGTAAAAGATCAATTAAAAACGACATTACAATTAAATTTTCACAGAGGCAAAACTGCCTTTTCTTAAGAAATTTACATAAGTAAGCTAGAATTGAAAAGCTGATTGCATAAAATCTGTAACACATAGCCTATGACGGATTTAGGTCCTTGTATACATGAATGAGTAAACAATCAAATAAAAAAAGAAAAAAAAATCCATATTGAATAAAATATATTGTTTTTTTTTTCTTTTTTTTTTTTTTAACTACGAATCCCAACGGTCCCACTAACCCGCCCAACCGGCCGAGGGGCACATCCGCATGACGCACGGATTTGGTGACCGAACAGCCGTAATCCGGATTACGCTGTGTAACCGATCGCGGGTAAACATATTTGGAAATTCGTTTCAGCTACAGATTAAAATCATCAGCTGATAAAACGCATATTAATAAAACGCGAATTAGGTTATGAATGCAAGAGAGGATTCTTCCAAACATAACATAATATAAGATTAACGTGATAATAAACAATAGAATTAAAAGAAAATATTATGAAGCATCAGAATTCATGCGACGAATATGAATTTGATCAAATATAATTTTTCTGTACTTTACGATATTAGACTTAACAAAAATACAAAGACAAAACAATCCAAACAGTTAATTTACGCGACAAAGATTACAAATATTAATTTTAGTATTTTGTTTTTTTATACGAAATATAAAAAATCAAATACAAATAGAACAGTTAAGTAAACAGTAACGGAACGAATGTGAATTCAGCTGAAAATTTTGTTTTATTTGTATACAATATACAGTAAAAAACAAAATTCTGCTGAAATATAAATATAAAATACAACAAAAATACAACACTTTCTAAAAATCGACAATGCCGATCTTTGTGGAGTTTGGCAACCCTGTCATTTCGTTAGACCCTAAGCGGTCCAAAAACTCAAAGACCAACAAAGGCTTAAGTGTGATCAAGTGCATTTAAAATAAAAGTTTTAGTTTTATTAAGTGAATCTGACAGGTCAAAGACAGAATACAGGCTATTAAAATCGCTACAAATACAACGAAAAGGTTCATTCTGCGCGTAATTAGAACGGCACATACTTAATATCAAAGGAATGAAAGATCTGGAACGACGGTTGGGATATTAAAATCAATTTCTTGAAGCAAAAATGTTACATTAAGCATCGTTCTTCTATTTTTTAGAGTAGGGATGTCCAACAGTTTTAAACGATTTTCGTATGGAGGTAGGTTCTGATTCGGATTCCAGCGAAGGTTTCTTAAAGCAAATAATAAAAATTGTTTTTGAACCGATTCAATTCTGTCAGAGTGGCAGTATTTACCGCACGAGTTAGTATGGAGACGTAATTTTTTTTTGTCCGATGCTTTTTGTCCGGTGATTTTCTCCGGTTAGATTCGAAAGTTGGCTGGTCTCAGGAGACCAAGCAACTTTCGCGGAGGTGGAGGTGGGGTTGTCGCGGTATAAAATCGCGACACGAATGTTGTTGTTTTTATTATTTGCTTTGTTTTTTTATGTTTCCCTTTTGTTCGGGGCGACGGGCGAACAAAATCGGAGGAACAAAATCACACACGCACTGACCGAATAAACGCACTGCACAATTTTATTGATTGTTACTTTTTTTATAAATTAGTTTTGCTTAACAAATTAAGCAAAACAAATTCGCCACTCGCGGGTGAAATGCGACCGGCGCGCGGAAGAAGAAAACTGAATATTTTGTTTGAGCTTTTGCTTTCGTTAAGTTAGCTCAAGTGAGCGGCGGCGATCCGATGAAGGTATTGCCAGCCTCGCCATTACAATAGTAAAATGTCAGAGCCTGGACTAGAGCTTTTGTACTCTTTGAACCTGTTTGAGGGAGGGGAATTTGAGAACATTTATGCTTTCGCCTATACGTACATGAGTGCCGCCAAGATGTATATTTCATTTTGGTGGGTGCAGGGGGGTATATGTAAATTTGAAGAGATTTTTCGCATATAGGTATGGGTAAAGCCCCGACTGCGGACACTGGTTTCTGCGTAAGCCGCACTCTATGTATGTGGGAAGATAAATGGAAAGTGAGCGTCATAGGCGCTCATATATTCTAATTCTTGTAGTTCTTTTTGAGCAGGGAAGAAGGAAAGTAAAAAGTGAAGTTTGAGATTTTAAATTTAATTTGGCTTAAATAATTGGTTAGAAAATTTTTAAAATTTTCTTACCTGTGTTCTAAATTGTGTTTTTGGAGTGGTGAGGTGGAGCGGTTGCCAGCGTCGGATTGTGGCTGGAGGACAAGTGTTCCAAAGGGAGTATTTTTGCGCGCTGGTTTAGTTTTGCCAGCTAGTGTTTTTTTTACTTCATTTTATTTGTGGCAGTTAATAGAGTTGGACAGGTTGTGTTCGGTCGTGATTTGTTTTGGTGAAGTGTTTCCGTCCTGGGAATTTCAAGTAGTTTGCTTGGAATTTGTTTGGCCGTTTCCCCCCTCTTCCTTATTCCTTTTTTTTTGTTTGTGTCGTCCCGCATCAGAGCCAAGTTGTTGCTGGACATCGAATTTTATCGAAGTCCAGCTGATGAATAGATTCTGCAAAGAATCGTGCGAGGGATTTCAGACAGGTTGGTCTGGTCCCGCAAATCAATTGCGTTTTAAAAATTTTATTTTTTTTTGGTATATAAATAATTTCTTTTGGGTGATTGTCGGTTTGTGTCAATTTTGAAAAAGGGTTTGTGTTCGGTATTATTTTCCTTGTGTCGGGAAAATTTCCGTTTCTTTTATATATATATATATATATATATATACTTATACTTATATATATAGCGGCAGTTACGGTGTAGTTTTTAAAAAAGTTTATTTATCAGGTTTTCGTGTGTTCCTGTTGTTCGTTCGGCCGGGGATACCATACCGCGAGGGTCGTCTCAAATCCCACGCTTCGCGACTGTGGAATATGGAAATAATTATCGCGTGGGGATTTTTAGGGTTAGAGTTTTAAATAAAGTTTTAGTTAAAAATAGCGCGATAGGTTTTTGGCGACTTTAAAATCTGCAATGATATTAGGAAGAAAATAGCCAAAAACCCTTAATTTTAAATCGAAATGAAGGGTTTTTATATTATATATTATATTTTATTATATAATCATCGATATTATTGCAAGTGGTTGCTGTGAAGATCAGTGTTTGACTTAAATAGTATCCTAATCAATAAAAATTTTTTGACACTACTGTTCGTGATGCCTTTGCGTGAACACGCGTTTTTGCCGAGAGTTACTGTTTTTCTAAAAATTTAATTATTAACGTAAGTGTACCGAATTCCGGCCACTGATCGCCAGGCCAAATTAAATGTTCTGGAAGATCCATTTAAAACATTCAAAAACAGGAACGAATATTTTTATCACATAGTCTCGGGTATTAACTTTTATTAAATATAAGTGTTTTTTCCAAATGTTTGAGGTTTCTAATAAAAAATAATAATTTTACCTTTTCGAGCGAAACAAAAAAAATGCTCCTAATTCCGGACATTGATTTCAGTTGTTTCGAATTCCGGCCACCTGCGCTCCTAATTCCGGCCAACCAGATTTTCAATGACAAATTAGGTTACAAAATGCTATTGATTTGCAAAATAATTTGTTTTTTTAAACTATAATATTAAAAATAATTAAATAAATAAGAAATAATTCATTATTAAACATTTGGTTTATTTATTTGGTTTTTAAAAATCATGCAGTGACTCGCAGAAGTATTTTGCATATTCTTTTCCATGTACAGTGGCTCTTAGTCAAATTTTATTGAATCTATATTGGTATCATTGGAAAGGTCATTGGAAACATTACAACAACAAAGTTGCAATAAGCACCGAAACATTACAACAAAGGTACAATAAGCATTGAAATATTACTACAACAACAACAACAACATGTAACTGTATTAAAATAGTTGTGATATTGTTGTGATGTTTAAAAGTACCAAAAAAAATAGTGCCCAAAATTAGTGAATACACCTTTTCAAAAGTCACCAATTATACAGGAAAATGAAGAACAAATTGAACACTTTATATGAGAAAAATCGTTACTTTTAAACTATATATCTCGGAAAGTAGATTTTTCCGACCAAATATGTTTGCAGATTCGGTTTTAGGACATTTAAGCCAAATCGGACACAGCTGCACCCTCCGCCACAATTGAGAGTTTTCTTGTTTTTGCGCCCACTATTTCCAAATTATTTTTGGAATCAATTAGTTAAGACCCATAAAAAAATAATGGACAAGAAATAGATGAAGTTATAAATTCGAAGTACCACTGGCCGGATTATTTTTTTTACGATTTAAAAAACTATATGAAAGGCATAAAGAACTTAAATTTTGAAGCTTCTTCATGTAAAAGATCAATTAAAAACGACATTACAATTAAATTTTCACAGAGGCAAAACTGCCTTTTCTTAAGAAATTTACATAAGTAAGCTAGAATTGAAAAGCTGATTGCATAAAATCTGTAACACATAGCCTATGACGGATTTAGGTCCTTGTATACATGAATGAGTAAACAATCAAATAAAAAAAGAAAAAAAAATCCATATTGAATAAAATATATTGTTTTTTTTTTCTTTTTTTTTTTTTTAACTACGAATCCCAACGGTCCCACTAACCCGCCCAACCGGCCGAGGGGCACATCCGCATGACGCACGGATTTGGTGACCGAACAGCCGTAATCCGGATTACGCTGTGTAACCGATCGCGGGTAAACATATTTGGAAATTCGTTTCAGCTACAGATTAAAATCATCAGCTGATAAAACGCATATTAATAAAACGCGAATTAGGTTATGAATGCAAGAGAGGATTCTTCCAAACATAACATAATATAAGATTAACGTGATAATAAACAATAGAATTAAAAGAAAATATTATGAAGCATCAGAATTCATGCGACGAATATGAATTTGATCAAATATAATTTTTCTGTACTTTACGATATTAGACTTAACAAAAATACAAAGACAAAACAATCCAAACAGTTAATTTACGCGACAAAGATTACAAATATTAATTTTAGTATTTTGTTTTTTTATACGAAATATAAAAAATCAAATACAAATAGAACAGTTAAGTAAACAGTAACGGAACGAATGTGAATTCAGCTGAAAATTTTGTTTTATTTGTATACAATATACAGTAAAAAACAAAATTCTGCTGAAATATAAATATAAAATACAACAAAAATACAACACTTTCTAAAAATCGACAATGCCGATCTTTGTGGAGTTTGGCAACCCTGTCATTTCGTTAGACCCTAAGCGGTCCAAAAACTCAAAGAGCAACAAAGGCTTAAGTGTGATCAAGTGCATTTAAAATAAAAGTTTTAGTTTTATTAAGTGAATCTGACAGGTCAAAGACAGAATACAGGCTATTAAAATCGCTACAAATACAACGAAAAGGTTCATTCTGCGCGTAATTAGAACGGCACATACTTAATATCAAAGGAATGAAAGATCTGGAACGACGGTTGGGATATTAAAATCAATTTCTTGAAGCAAAAATGTTACATTAAGCATCGTTCTTCTATTTTTTAGAGTAGGGATGTCCAACAGTTTTAAACGATTTTCGTATGGAGGTAGGTTCTGATTCGGATTCCAGCGAAGGTTTCTTAAAGCAAATAATAAAAATTGTTTTTGAACCGATTCAATTCTGTCAGAGTGGCAGTTGTATTGTGGATTCCACAAGACTGATGCATATTCCAAAATTGTTCTTACAAGTGATATGTAAAGACTTTTGGTAACGAATGGGTCATTAAATTCTTTTGACCATCTTTTAATGAAACCTAGAACACCCCTCACCTTATTCACACATAAGTCAATATGTAGATGAAAGCGAAGTTTTGGATCCATAGTAACACCCAGGTCCACAAAAGTAAAAACCTTTTCTAGATTACAGTTATTTATATGATACAGCGATGAAAGTTGGTGTCTTCTAGCAAATGTCATAAATTTACATTTTTTCAGGTTCAGTTCCATTAAGTTATTATCACACCAGATAGCTACACTGGTCAGATCTGATTGTAACAACTTATGTTGATCTAAGATGTCATAGGATAGAAACAATTTAACGTCATCAGCATACAACAGTACATTCGAATGTTTAATGACAGAAGGAAGGTCATTTATAAAAAGATTAAACAGAATAGGTCCTAAGTGACTTCCTTGAGGAACTCCAGAGGTGACATCTATAGTTTTTGATGTTGATAATGTAGGGAAACACACGGTCGTTCTTCTTTTAATTTGGATATAAACGTCGTTTTATTTAATGTTACATATTTTACTTGTGTTTTATGTTACATATTCGTCTGTGTTTTATAAGAATAGATTGCTTACATTATATTTAATGTAAAAGAAACTTCTTAGTTTTAATATTAAATAGCTGCGTTTTCTAGTGCGCGTCTGTCTTATTCGACCGTTTGTTCTCTACTGTCCTGTCCAGTGTTCGTCTTTCGTTAAGTGTCATCGTTTTCGTCAATTCAATGTTGTCCATCTTATCGTTGAATCAGTGTTGTCCCTTTTAGTGTTATTTATATTGTTGTCCGCTTCTAGTCGTCCGTCCGTTATTGTCCCCTCCTACATTCGGCCTTCCTGATAATGCATTCGCCCCGAATGCTGGGTTCCATCTCTTCATGTTCTCCGCGACTGCATAACCTTTTCCCAAACTCTTTGCTGAGCGCTGTCTTGAGTGACTTCCAGTCGCAAATCCCAGATTGACTTCTTATGAATGCTCTGGCCGCCCCCTTCAGCAACTGCTTCGCGTAGATAAACTTTTGGACTTCGTTCCAATTAACTATGAGCGCATTATCATCAAAGTCTTCAATCCATTGATTGATTTCAGGGTAATTTGTGCCGGTGAAATGTGATAGCGAATTCTCTATGTCGCGCAGAGTAAAATGTGACGTTTGTGCGCTCGCCACTCGTGGTGTGTTATTGTCTGTCTGAACATCTTCGTACACCGAATGGTTCGAATCATTCTCGTTGACTACATCCATGGATAGGCCAAAATGTTGGAGTAACCTGCACTGTAGTTCCGTCTTCCGTCCGAGTAAACTTAATCCCACCTCCCCTAACTTTTCTTTTAAACCGTCCACGTTAAGTTCTTAAATTGTCTGCGCATCCATTACAAATTATTCAAAATTTAATCAATATAAAAATCAATATAGTAATTTAATATAAAAAATCAATATAAATTAATAAAACATTAAATGTTTATTCTTCGTTTTAATTAAATGTTTGGCTTCGTTAATATATTTGCATTTAAAGTTCCGAAATTTCCCATATAACATGTTCGATTTGTTCTTTCTGTAATGTTATGGTAACATATTCAAAAGGTGTCTTCAGTCATTTTAAGCACGCTTTTTTTTGGACAATTTTGAATCATTACAACAACACCACAATTACCAAAATTCAGTTGTATTATTGTTGTTGTTGTAATTTTGATGTTGTAGTGCTGTTACATTTATGTAGCGTTTTGGTTGTAATGTTGTTGTGATGTTGTTGTTGTAATGTTGTTGTTGTTGTAGCGTTGTGGTTGCAATGTTGTTGTTGTAATGTGGTTGTAATGTTGTAATATTTATATTGTAATGCTGTTGTAATTTTATTGTAACAACCCTAGAAGACAGTGTGGAATGTTGAAACTATTACAAACAAGCAACAATATCACGCATCCATCTAAAAAATCGCGCGATTTTTTGTTAACATTTTTCGCCTGCGGCGCCTGCGGCGCAAAAACCCAACCTCCTCAAAAAGTAAGTTTTAATGTTGCTTGTTTGTAATAGTTTCGAAGTTCCATTTTGTTTTGTTGGGTTGTTACATTACAAAAAAATTACAACAACAGTATTACAACAACAATTAGAACAACAAAAATTCAACATCACATCAAAATTACAACAACAATAATACAACTGCATTACGGTAATTGTGGTTTTGTTGTAATGTTTCAATTTCCATAAATTTATTTTAAAAAAGTAATTACTTTGTTATGAAATTAATAAACATATGTTACGTAATACTTGCACGCATTTAGAGCAATAACCATTGAACACACCTTTGGAAAATGACACCAAAAGAAGAACAAGAATTGATTGAATAAAGAGAACAAATCGAACATTTTATATGGGAAATTTCGGAACTTAAAATGCAAATATCTCGAAAACCATAAGCGAGCGGAAAAAAACTCTTTCGGATTTCGTTTTAGGGGGTTAAAACCAACTTCCAAAAAAAAAAAAAAAATTTTTGGGGTCTGGACCAACTAATACACCTTTTCCGTCGTTTTGAAGAAGTCAGCAAACATATTTGAAATCTCAGTAGGATTGTTGGACTCACGATCATTCCATTTCATTGTAGTTGGAAAACCAGTGTTTTTCCTTTTTGAATTTACAAAGTTATAAAAAGTTTTAGAATCGTATTTCATTTTGGATTTCAAATCGTTCAAATATTCAGCATTTTTTATTAAGTACTTGATATTTATGTCTCAGAAGCGAATATTTAGAATAATCGTGAAGGTTTAAAGTTCTTTTATATGTTTTAAATGCCCGAGTTTCGAAGTTTTAAGTTTCTTGAATTCTTTTGTAAACCTACAGCACCAAGTTCATTCGAATTCTTTTTAATGTTCTTTGGAACACATATCTCGAAGATTTTGCTGAGCGTACAATTGAAAATTGATACACAGTCGTCAACATCTTCAAAGTTCTTGTCCCAACTAGTTTCAGATAAGAGTTGGTTCATTTTAACAAAATTTGTATTCTTGAAGCAGAAAAATGACCTTAACGGTGTAGAAACTGGTTCTAAGTTGTTTTGAACAAATTCGAAAGATAATTCAAGTGTTGGGTGATGGGTATCTTCTGGACATGCAAAAGCATCACAGCGTTGCACTGAAAACTTCGAAGAGTCGTCAACATAAATTAAATCCAAAATTCTACTATTCTTATTTTCAATCCCGTTTACTTGTTGTAAACTCATATCTGAAAATTAATCCAGAAAGTCATTTAAACAGTCACGAGAAGAATACGGAAGAAACTGGTTTGAATCGCTACAAAAATTCCAAGATATATTCGGTAAATTAAAGTCTCCAAAAACAACAATGGAATCGGCAGGTTTAACATTTGAGTAAACCAATGATATAAGCGACACATGTCTTAGATAAACGGTAATATCGGAATTCGGTGGGATATACGAGCAAGTAACGAAAATATCGATACTAAAAACTCGAATTCGTACACAAATAAATTCCAAGTCAGAGACATCTGAAAGTATGATTTCCTCAGATGAAAAAAGGTTTTTTACTGCAATGAGGACTCCACCACCAGTCCTGCATTTACGATCCCTCCGAAAAATTTGATACCCAGCACACAGAATTTCTGAATCAAAAATATTTGGTTTAAGCCAAGTTTCGGTAAATACCAAGACATTATGACTACAATCGAAACTTTTAATATAAATATCGTTCAACTTTGTATTTAGCCCTCGAACATTTTGGTACAGAAGACAAACAACATTATTCGGGATTTTATTTAGTTTTTTTGATTAGAATTTAATTTTCTTTGAGGAAGTTGAACTGGATTTACTAGATTTGATTTTTCTTTATAAACAAATTCACGAACTTAAGTTTTATCCGGCCAAAAATTTTTATTAACAATCTCATCAAACAATTCTGCAGGCACAGATAATTTGAAAGATGAAATGTTTCTAGCGTATGAAAAGTAGAATTTAAAAGCATTTATATTATTACCGGTTTTATTGAGTTTAGAATCAATATAAAATATAATATCTTCAGTTAATGTGTCCGGTGCAAATCTGGACACGAAAATAGATTTTTTAGGTTGCACAACAACAAGCCTTTTTGGGGTTCTCGTTTCTTGTACTTCCCGCAAACAATCCTTTGGAGAAATAATATTTATGGAAGGACAAACATTTTTATCAATATTTGAGATTCAATTCATATTTTTCTCAGGAGCGTCATCTACCCTCGTTTCCAAAACCGCAGGATGAGGAGAATAAAATGTAACTGGTGAAGCAAACATATCGAAAAAGGATGGAGTTTTCGGAGTTGAAATTGGCTTTGGGGCAGGTGGTAAAAGCCCAACAGAAGTATTTTGTTTCGGAGCTGTTTCATCCAAACATTTATACTTCTGAAAGTTTATTTCATACTCCTTCAGTTTAGACTGGGCAGCTGCTCCGGCTAGACGGAATTAGGAACACTTCAATTTTTAGTGGTACCCGATTCCGGCCACTTCTATTTTGTTAATAATTTATTTAGGGAATTCACAAGGGTATCATCGTGTTTGAAAAAATACAATTGTTGTGAGCACACCCATTGCAGAAAAAATCTAGTACTGTCATTTCAGAGAGAGAGAGAAAAAGAGAGCGAAAAGATTATATTGCAAATGTTCAACCTAACCTAAATTCGTTCGCCACGGGATGCGTGCCACCATTCGCGGAGGTGCTGATGCGGCCCAAATCAAGGATCGGAAGAAATATTGCGGTTCACCTGTGGTTGTGGTTGCCTAATTGTATTTTATGTTTACATTTTAAAGTATTGTATTTTTGTGAGCTTAATAATACACGTATGCACTACATAAAAAAAAACTAACAGTTTCATTTTTTTTTCTTGTGGAAAACTTGATTTTAAATTCACTCAAAACGATCGTTTTGTGACAACGAAAATTCTTGTAATGAAATCAAAAACAAATCTGTCAATGTTTTTTTTGCAGAATGATGTGCAAAGGCATGGTCTACCATAAGAAATAATTTGAAATTTCATTTTCGATGGATAAATTGTATATATCGGCAAATAAGTAAAGTGGCCGGAATTAGGCACTATGACGGAATTCGGTACACTTACGTTAGTGAAAATGCGTTTTTGTGCATAAACATTATAAGCAGTAGTCATAATCAGTAGAGACCGACCGAAATTCGGTTTCAGTTTCGGTTTTTCGGCTTTTCGGTCAAAAAAAGCTGTTTCGGCCAAATTTCGTTTTCGGCCGAAGTTCCTATATTTCCGCCGAAAATTTCGGTTTGATAGAAAAAGTAACAAATAAATAACAAAGATTACACTGATCGACAAAACTGAACGTTTTGTGTGTTAAATATACTTTATAGACAAATTCTTATGTATTTTGCCATGCTGGATACGAAAATAATAATAATGAAATTTTTACAGCGAATGCTGGGTTCCATCTCTTCATGTTCTCCGCGACTGCATAACCTTTTCCCAAACTCTTTGCTGAGCGCTGTCTTGAGTGACTTCCAGTCGCAAATCCCAGATTGACTTCTTATGAATGCTCTGGCCGCCCCCTTCAGCAACTGCTTCGCGTAGATAAACTTTTGGACTTCGTTCCAATTAACTATGAGCGCATTATCATCAAAGTCTTCAATCCATTGATTGATTTCAGGGTAATTTGTGCCGGTGAAATGTGATAGCGAATTCTCTATGTCGCGCAGAGTAAAATGTGACGTTTGTGCGCTCGCCACTCGTGGTGTGTTATTGTCTGTCTGAACATCTTCGTACACCGAATGGTTCGAATCATTCTCGTTGACTACATCCATGGATAGGCCAAAATGTTGGAGTAACCTGCACTGTAGTTCCGTCTTCCGTCCGAGTAAACTTAATCCCACCTCCCCTAACTTTTCTTTTAAACCGTCCACGTTAAGTTCTTAAATTGTCTGCGCATCCATTACAAATTATTCAAAATTTAATCAATATAAAAATCAATATAGTAATTTAATATAAAAAATCAATATAAATTAATAAAACATTAAATGTTTATTCTTCGTTTTAATTAAACGTTTGGCTTCGTTAATATATTTGCATTTAAAGTTCCGAAATTTCCCATATAAAATGTTCGATTTGTTCTTTCTGTAATGTTATGGTAACATATTCAAAAGGTGTCTTCAGTCATTTTAAGCACGCTTTTTTTTGGACAATTTTGAATCATTACAACAACACCACAATTACCAAAATTCAGTTGTATTATTGTTGTTGTTGTAATTTTGATGTTGTAGTGCTGTTACATTTATGTAGCGTTTTGGTTGTAATGTTGTTGTGATGTTGTTGTTGTAATGTTGTTGTTGTTGTAATGTTGTTGTTGTTGTAGCGTTGTGGTTGCAATGTTGTTGTTGTAATGTGGTTGTAATGTTGTAATATTTATATTGTAATGCTGTTGTAATTTTATTGTAACAACCCTAGAAGACAGTGTGGAATGTTGAAACTATTACAAACAAGCAACAATATCACGCATCCATCTAAAAAATCGCGCGATTTTTTGTTAACATTTTTCGCCTGCGGCGCCTGCGGCGCAAAAACCCAACCTCCTCAAAAAGTAAGTTTTAATGTTGCTTGTTTGTAATAGTTTCGAAGTTCCATTTTGTTTTGTTGGGTTGTTACATTACAAAAAAATTACAAGAACAGTATTACAACAACAATTAGAACAACAAAAATTCAACATCACATCAAAATTACAACAACAATAATACAACTGCATTACGGTAATTGTGGTTTTGTTGTAATGTTTCAATTTCCATAAATTTATTTTAAAAAAGTAATTACTTTGTTATGAAATTAATAAACATATGTTACGTAATACTTGCACGCATTTAGAGCAATAACCATTGAACACACCTTTGGAAAATGACACCAAAAGAAGAACAAGAATTGATTGAATAAAGAGAACAAATCGAACATTTTATATGGGAAATTTCGGAACTTAAAATGCAAATATCTCGAAAACCATAAGCGAGCGGAAAAAAACTCTTTCGGATTTCGTTTTAGGGGGTTAAAACCAACTTCCAAAAAAAAAAAAAAATTTTTGGGGTCTGGACCAATTAATACACCTTTTCCGTCGTTTTGAAGAAGTCAGCAAACATATTTGAAATCTCAGTAGGATTGTTGGACTCACGATCATTCCATTTCATTGTAGTTGGAAAACCAGTGTTTTTCCTTTTTGAATTTACAAAGTTATAAAAAGTTTTAGAATCGTATTTCATTTTGGATTTCAAATCGTTCAAATATTCAGCATTTTTTATTAAGTACTTGATATTTATGTCTCAGAAGCGAATATTTAGAATAATCGTGAAGGTTTAAAGTTCTTTTATATGTTTTAAATGCCCGAGTTTCGAAGTTTTAAGTTTCCTGAATTCTTTTGTAAACCTACAGCACCAAGTTCATTCGAATTCTTTTTAATGTTCTTTGGAACACATATCTCGAAGATTTTGCTGAGCGTACAATTGAAAATTGATACACAGTCGTCAACATCTTCAAAGTTCTTGTCCCAACTAGTTTCAGATAAGAGTTGGTTCATTTTAACAAAATTTGTATTCTTGAAGCAGAAAAATGACCTTAACGGTGTAGAAACTGGTTCTAAGTTGTTTTGAACAAATTCGAAAGATAATTCAAGTGATATTCGGTAAATTAAAGTCTCCAAAAACAACAATGGAATCGGCAGGTTTAACATTTGAGTAAACCAATGATATAAGCGACACATGTCTTAGATAAACGGTAATATCGGAATTCGGTGGGATATACGAGCAAGTAACGAAAATATCGATACTAAAAACTCGAATTCGTACACAAATAAATTCCAAGTCAGAGACATCTGAAAGTATGATTTCCTCAGATGAAAAAAGGTTTTTTACTGCAATGAGGACTCCACCACCAGTCCTGCATTTACGATCCCTCCGAAAAATTTGATACCCAGCACACAGAATTTCTGAATCAAAAATATTTGGTTTAAGCCAAGTTTCGGTAAATACCAAGACATTATGACTACAATCGAAACTTTTAATATAAATATCGTTCAACTTTGTATTTAGCCCTCGAACATTTTGGTACAGAAGACAAACAACATTATTCGGGATTTTATTTAGTTTTTTTGATTAGAATTTAATTTTCTTTGAGGAAGTTGAACTGGATTTACTAGATTTGATTTTTCTTTATAAACAAATTCACGAACTTAAGTTTTATCCGGCCAAAAATTTTTATTAACAATCTCATCAAACAATTCTGCAGGCACAGATAATTTGAAAGATGAAATGTTTCTAGCGTATGAAAAGTAGAATTTAAAAGCATTTATATTATTACCGGTTTTATTGAGTTTAGAATCAATATAAAATATAATATCTTCAGTTAATGTGTCCGGTGCAAATCTGGACACGAAAATAGATTTTTTAGGTTGCACAACAACAAGCCTTTTTGGGGTTCTCGTTTCTTGTACTTCCCGCAAACAATCCTTTGGAGAAATAATATTTATGGAAGGACAAACATTTTTATCAATATTTGAGATTCCATTCATATTTTTCTCAGGAGCGTCATCTACCCTCGTTTCCAAAACCGCAGGATGAGGAGAATAAAATGTAACTGGTGAAGCAAACATATCGAAAAAGGATGGAGTTTTCGGAGTTGAAATTGGCTTTGGGGCAGGTGGTAAAAGCCCAACAGAAGTATTTTGTTTCGGAGCTGTTTCATCCAAACATTTATACTTCTGAAAGTTTATTTCATACTCCTTCAGTTTAGACTGGGCAGCTGCTCCGGCTAGACGGAATTAGGAACACTTCAATTTTTAGTGGTACCCGATTCCGGCCACTTCTATTTTGTTAATAATTTATTTAGGGAATTCACAAGGGTATCATCGTGTTTGAAAAAATACAATTGTTGTGAGCACACCCATTGCAGAAAAAATCTAGTACTGTCATTTCAGAGAGAGAGAGAAAAAGAGAGCGAAAAGATTATATTGCAAATGTTCAACCTAACCTAAATTCGTTCGCCACGGGATGCGTGCCACCATTCGCGGAGGTGCTGATGCGGCCCAAATCAAGGATCGGAAGAAATATTGCGGTTCACCTGTGGTTGTGGTTGCCTAATTGTATTTTATGTTTACATTTTAAAGTATTGTATTTTTGTGAGCTTAATAATACACGTATGCACTACATAAAAAAAAACTAACAGTTTCATTTTTTTTTCTTGTGGAAAACTTGATTTTAAATTCACTCAAAACGATCGTTTTGTGACAACGAAAATTCTTGTAATGAAATCAAAAACAAATCTGTCAATGTTTTTTTTGCAGAATGATGTGCAAAGGCATGGTCTACCATAAGAAATAATTTGAAATTTCATTTTCGATGGATAAATTGTATATATCGGCAAATAAGTAAAGTGGCCGGAATTAGGCACTATGACGGAATTCGGTACACTTACGTTAGTGAAAATGCGTTTTTGTGCATAAACATTATAAGCAGTAGTCATAATCAGTAGAGACCGACCGAAATTCGGTTTCAGTTTCGGTTTTTCGGCTTTTCGGTCAAAAAAAGCTGTTTCGGCCAAATTTCGTTTTCGGCCGAAGTTCCTATATTTCCGCCGAAAATTTCGGTTTGATAGAAAAAGTAACAAATAAATAACAAAGATTACACTGATCGACAAAACTGAACGTTTTGTGTGTTAAATATACTTTATAGACAAATTCTTATGTATTTTGCCATGCTGGATACGAAAATAATAATAATGAAATTTTTACAGCACCAAAAATGCAACTTTTGTGGCGTTTGCAGAAAAATGGTGCGCGCTGGAAAAATTTAAAGTTTATTTTCGGATTTAGCGTATCAAAATACATAAGGAACAACCAAGTGGATAAAAGCGGTATGTAACACAAATTTAAGCATTGATCATAGTTTCGAAGAATCAGAAGCGACAAAGAAGACATGTCCTATCGGAGTAGATCTAATACTCTCGCAATGATTTATAAATTTCTACTCCTCTACTACGGTAGCAGATTTTTCTAATTCCCTCAAGATATTTCCTACTACTATGGTAAGAAATCTACTCCTCAAAATATTATGTGAGTTTCATACAATGCAAAAGTACTATTCATTCTACAAATCTGCTTCCCCGACAGAAATTTCTACAACTCGTAGAATTTCTAGTACTCTACGCATAAACCCATATCTACTCCCCTCTCTTGAAATCTACTACCCTGACAGTAATTTCTACTACTCTTGATTTCCACGCATTTGATAGTTTGCTTCTAAATTCATCTAATTCATGATCTGAACTTAAAATGATCGGCTCATATTCATAGTCAAATTAAGCTCCAACTTAACTTTAGTAATCTACTAAGTTGACAGATAATACACTGAACTGGCAGCTACTAAGCTGGTTCTAAAGTTTAGCAGCTACTAAATTTGACTATGAATATGCGATCGATTTCAGCCTACTGATAATCTTAATTATGTCCCACTTTATTACATTAAATCTCACAATTGTTTCTTTTATTTTTTCGGTTTCGGCTTCGGTTTCGGCCGAAATTAAAAAAATAAAATTTCGGCCATTTCGGTTTCGGCCGAAATTAAAAAAAGCGATTTCGGTCGGTCTCTAATAATCAGTATAAATTAAATACCCAGTCCTGGCATATAAGCTTCATTGCTTGGCAAACCGTCATATTTCCAGCTGCACCTTTCATTAGATACGGTTTATCCGAAGATCAACTATCAGCCTAATCCTTTGGCCGGCGCCGAAGCCGATACTTAATAAAAACGTTATAAGTTATAACGTAACAAAAACTAAGAAAATTAAAGTTGTATTTACAAGCAGGAGCCGAATGTGTAATTGTCGATCGATAACCGAAGCCGATTAGTCGGTCGGGCCAAACGATAATAACCCAAATAATAACATAGCCAGTAATTAAGAAACCTTAAAATATAAAATTATACCAAATTTACAAAAAGGGAAATTTAAGTATCAAACTGCGGTTTTGCAATATTTTTGGTAGTAATTTGGCGATTTTTCCTTTTTTTTGGGTGATTTTTCCTTTACAATTTTTGGGTGAAGTTTCCTTTCTAGTTTTGGGCGATTTTTCATTATGAAATATCGCCCAAAAACCAAAAAGGAAATTTCGCCCAAAAATTTGAAAAAATCGCCCCAAAATTTGCAAAAATTGCGTAAAAATTTGGGCATCAAAATGCACAACTTTTGTTGCAATTAACCGAAAAAATCAATAATGCGATACTCGGTTAATTGTTTCACTGACGCAATTAAAAGTTTACTCAGTTAAATGATCCACTGACGCAATTAAAAGAAATACGCTAAATTGCGTAGCGTGCTCTCATAGAGTAGTACCAACACAGATATTTTTACCCCCACACACACTGTGGCAGGGTATACTAACTTTGACACTACGATTGTAACTCCCATAAGGAGGCGTGTGCTGTATGGAAAAGTATATATGTTCTTGATCAGCATCACCTTCTGAGTCGATTTGGCCGTCCGTCTGTCTGTCTGTCCGCACGATAGCGGTCGTAGTTTTGGAGATATCGACTTGAATTTTTAAATTTCTACCCCTCTACTACGGTAGTAGATTTTTCTACTTCCCTCAAGATTGTATGTGAGTTTCACTATCGTAGAATTTCTACTGCTCTACGCAGAAATCCATATCTATTCCCCTCTCTTGAAATCTACTACCCTGACAGTAATTTCTACTACTCTCGTAGAATTTCTACTACTCTACGGAAAAAATTAAATCTACTCCCCTTTCTTCAAATCTACTCCCCTACTACTCTCGTAGTAGCAAAAAGTAATGACCATGCCCTTTCAATTCATTGGTACGCATTTGATAGTTTGCTTCTAAATTCATCTAATTCATGATCTGAACTTAAATTTATCGATTTCAGCCTACTGCGCTTAATTATGTACTACTTTATTACATTCAAATACAAAATTTTTTCTTTTATTTTCTCGGTTTCGGCCGAAAAAAAAAATTTCGGCCATTTCGGTTTTGGCCGAAATAAAAAAAGCGATTTCGATCGGTCTCTAGTTGACACATTTTCTCATTAAAAAGTGTTAGCAAAATTTTTTTTAGGGATACATATTCCAAATGACAATTAACCCAAATTTTGTATAACAGAATTACAAATCATTTTATATCATGCTACTCAATTAAGGGAGTATTGCAATAAAGCGGAACTCAATAAAGCGGCTAAATCCCTGTATATCTTATATTGGACTTTTTCATTGAACACTTTTTGACTCAATTAACCGGAAAAATCAATTAAGCGGGGCTCAATTAAGCGGAAACAACTGTATAGGCAAAATAACATACGAAATTAAAACGACGATATCTCCGGTATTTATCAAGGAGGACAAGTTTGTGCTTGTTTGAAAGGTAATCTTACTATCTTTCAAGTGACATATAAGAATACAAAATTTTTCAAAATATTATAGTCTTTGTAAAAAAAAAAAGAAGAAAATTTTACTATAAAACTTTATATTATTTTTTGAAACTGTTATGAGGTATTTTTTATAATAAAATAAGATAGCTCAATTTTTTACATTTCATTTAGTATATAACATGTATTACTTGGTGTCATAAATCCTTTGAAAAGAAATTAAATAAATCGGGTTTTTCAATAATTTTAATACAGAATATCGAGATCGTCAAAATCTTCGACATTGACAGTCTTCATCTGCTCCCTCACTGGGATATACAGTCGCCCTGCAATCTTGCAATTTTTTGTTAAAATTTTTCGTTTGCTCCGCTACGCCCGTCGGGATCGTCATATCTCTTTGTCAACTTCATCTACAATGAAACTCTACTGTCCAAAAAAAAACAACCTTAATAACACTGTTTCCAAATTTTAGAATACACTATTTTCTATAGAAGTATTCACAATACGGCTTCTGTCGACGCGATATTGTATTTCGGGCTTAAGTGTACAATTTAATTTTTCGGCCAAAACCGAAATGGCCGAAATTTTTTTTTTCGGCCGAAACCGAGAAAATAAAAGAAAAAATTGTGTATTTGAATGTAATAAAGTAGTACACAATTAAGCGCAGTAGGCTGAAATCGATAAATTTAAGTTCAGATCATGAATTAGATGAATTTAGAAGCAAACTATCAAATGCGTACCAATCAATTGAAAGGGTCAGGGAGTAGATTTGAAGAAAGGGGAGTAGATTTAATTTTTTCCGTAGAGTAGTAGAAATTCTACGAGAGTAGTAGAAATTACTGTCAGGGTAGTAGATTTCAAGAGAGGGGAATAGATATGGTTTTCTGCGTAGAGCAGTAGAAATTCTACGATAGTGAAACTCACATACAATCTTGAGGGAAGTAGAAAAATCTACTACCGTAGTAGAGGGGTAGAAATTTAAAAATTCAAGTCGATATCTCCAAAACTACGACCGCTATCGTGCGGACAGACAGACAGACGGACGGCCAAATCGACTCAGAAGGTGATGCTGATCAAGAACATATATACTTTTCCATACAGCACACGCCTCCTTATGGGAGTTACAATCGTAGTGTCAAAGTTAGTATACCCTGCCACAGTGTGTGTGGGGGTAAAAATATCTGTGTTGGTACTACTCTATGAGAGCACGCTACGCAATTTAGCGTATTTCTTTTAATTGCGTCAGTGGATCATTTAACTGAGTAAACTTTTAATTGCGTCAGTGAAACAATTAACCGAGTATCGCATTATTGATTTTTTCGGTTAATTGCAACAAAAGTTGTGCATTTTGGTGCCCAAATTTTTGGGCAATTTTTGCAAATTTTGGGGTGATTTTTTCAAATTTTTGGGCGAAATTTCCTTTTTGGTTTTTGGGCGATATTTCATAATGAAAAATCGCCCAAAACTAGAAAGGAAACTTCACCCAAAAATGTAAAAGGAAAAATCACCCAAAAAAAAGGAAAAATCACCAAATTACTACCAAAAATATTGCAAAACCACAGTTTGATACTTAAATTTCCCTTTTTGTAAATTTGGTATAATTTAATATTTTAAGGTTTCTTAATTACTGGCTATGTTATTATTTGGGTTATTATCGTTTGGCCCGACCGACTAATCGGCTTCGGTTATCGATCGACAATTACACATTCGGCTCCTGCTTGTAAATACAACTTTAATTTTCTTAGTTTTTGTTACGTTATAACTTATAACGTTTTTATTAAGTATCGGCTTCGGCGCCGGCCGAAGGATTAGGCTGATAGTTGATCTTCGGATAAACCCTAACTAATGTAAGGTGCAGCTGGAAATATGACGGTTTGCCAAGCAATGAAGCTTATATGCCAGGACTGGGTATTTAATTTATACTGATTATTAGAGACCGACCGAAATCGCTTTTTTTAATTTTACTATAAACCGTTATATTTTTGTTAAAAACTGTTATGAGGTATATTTTTTATAATATAATAAGATAGCTCTTTTTTTAACTTTCATTTAGTATATAATATGTAATACTTGGTGTCATAAATCCTTTGAAAAGAAATTAAACAATAAATCGGTTTTTTCAATAATTTTATTACAGAATGTCGAGATCGTCAAAATCTTCGACATTGACAGTCTTCATCTGCTCCCTCACTGGGATATATAGATAGCTCTATTTTTGGTGTCAAAAATCCTTTATAACAAAATTAAACAAAGAGTACCACGATTTTATTTTTTCTCTGCGGCGCTGTGTTATTAAATTTCTTTAACTTAAATATACTTAATTTTTTTTGCACTACATTTTTGGTTTAAGGAAGGAATGTACAATTCTTTACAAGTACACTGCCAAGTTCATTAAATTAAATTATATTTTTCATGAAAAATTTTAAGAAAAAATTTCGCAATAAGAAATCATGAACGGCTGTATGTTGCCAAACTCTGCGTACCTATAAACAAGATCCTTTCTTCGATGAATTTTACATTGCAATTCGCAACATATCTTTCATGAAAAATTTTAACAAAAAATCAAATTCATATACGATGCAACTCTACTTTAAAAAAAAATTCGTAAACAACAGTTATTGTGCAATTAAATTTTTGGCTTAAGTGAAGCGTTTAAGCCACGCCCCGATTTTCTTGTTTTTTTTTTACGAGTAGTATTTGACCTCCTAAGACCGAATCTGCAAAAATTTTGGTGAGCAAATGTCTAGTTTCCGAGATATTTAATTTTAAAGGTTTGAATTTTCCCATACGAAATGCGCACTATTTTGATTTTTTCTTCACTGACTGAAAAAACCAAAATAGTGCGCATTTCGTATGGGAAAATTCGAAACTTTAAAATTAAATATCTCGGAAACTAGACATTTGCGCACCAAAATGTTTGCAGATTCGGTTTTAGGGTGTAAAAACCTACTTTAAAAAAAAAAAAAATCGGGGCGTGGCTTAAACGCTTCACTTGTTCCAAATTTTTCTTAATATTATTTACTAATAATGGGTTCTTTATCTTTTTTGGAAATTTTTTTGGTTAGATTACATTGCCTGTTTAATTTTTTTTCAAAGGATTTATGACACCAAGTATTACATATTATATACTAAATGAAAGGAAAAAATAGAGCTATCTTATTTTATTATAAAAAATATACCTCATAACAGTTTTTAATAAAAATAGGAACAAGTTTACTTTAGGGCCTGGAAATTTTTTGCACTTTTTTTTTTTGATTTTTATGTATTTTCACGTCCTAAATCGAAATCCGGAAGAATTTTGCCCCGGACGCTTATAGTTTCCGAGATATTTGCGTTTAAAGTTCCGAATTATCCCATATAAAATAACCACTTATTCTTGTTTATGAATTCTTCTTCTTCTTGAAAGTGTCATTCAGAATGAAAGTGGTGATACTTGCACCACGAAGCTAATGTTCATGTGTTCATGGGAGCATAAAGTAGGTACTTATTTTAATAAATTTATAGCAATGAAGTATTTAGTTACTTATTTTAAAGAATTTATGGAAATATATTTTGGAAATAGGCAAATGAATTTAAAGAAGGATTGAAGCAATGTATTTAATTGAAAATATCGTAATTTTTGGGTCATTTTGAACTTTACAACAATAACAATAACACGAAGCGCCACAGGCGAAAAATTTTTTTTCATTTTCAACTTTACAGCAATAAGAATGACACAAAACGCCGAAGGCGAAAAAATCGCGCGATTTTTTGTTAAAATTTTTCATTTTTAGAGTTATGTAATGTTGTTGTGTTTGTAATAGTTGCAATATTTTTAAGGGCTGTTCCAACAACAAATTACAAAATCAACATTACAACAACAACAACAACATTACGACAACAACATTGTCATTGCAATATTACAACAACAATAACCATACAACAGCATTGCAATAACATTATTACAACAACAAAAACAAAATTAACAAAATTACTGCAATAGCAATAATACAACTGTATTGTTGTAGAGGTGGTGTTGTTGTAGTGTTTGAAAATTGCAAATGACAAAAATTGTGCCTAAAACGAATGAACAAATACATTCAAGGAAGAAGAAGAATTCATTCAATGACGAATAAGTGAATATTTTATATGGGAAAATTCGGAACTTTAAACGCAAATATCTCGGAAACTATAAGCGTCCGGGGCAAAACTCTTCCGGATTTCGATTTAGGACCTGAAAATACATAGGAATAAAAAAAAAAGTCCAAAAAGTTTCCAGGCCCTAAAGTAAACTTATGCCTTTTTTTCGTTTTTATAGATTCTGACAGGTTATGAAAAAAGTTTTGAAATCAGTAAAGTGCATTTGTTCCTGAACAGGTTATGAAAAAAGTTTGGAAATCTGAGAGGTAAAAGTAAAGTACATTTAAGCCAAGCTTTGCTATTGTAATTTTAGTCTATGTTGTTGTAAATTTACGATAATTTTTGGATACAATCTTTTCCTTGCGGCGCTTATTTACCACAATGCACATACACGAATACAAATTACATGGACCATAACGCAAAAAACTGCAGAGCTTACTATTCTAAAAGAACAGAGTTTAACAAAATATCAAAAACATTGCAATTTAAAATGCAAATAACTCCGGAACCATAGCCGCCCGGACCAAAATCTTTACGGATTTCGATTCAGGACGTCGAAATACATAATAAAAAAAAGTTAAATATCTCGGAAACTAGATTTTTCCAACCAAACATTTTAAAATGAAAAACAAAAAATAAAACGAATAAGAATTTTCCTAGACACGTAACAAATAAATGCTAATGATGAAGTTGGAGGTGGGGATATGAAACCAAACAAATACCGCTTCAGATTCAGTTGGCTTCACTAAATGTTGAGATTTTTTTATTCAAAATTATGTAAATTTTTTCGGGTTTTTTTTATTTTTTTGAATGCACAACTTTTAATTGCATTAGCTCTTAATTGGAAACAATCCGATTGATAAAACTTTGTAATAGTTTACATGTTCGTGATGTAGTGGCACATAATTATATATATCTATAAAAGTACATATTATATCAAAAAATATATAAACCGTTTTATATTTCGCACAAATTGCACTGTGAATGAGTTAACACCAGTGTTGCCACTCAACTAAAAAATTTGCAACCAAATATTGGTACAAAAGCAAAAAAAACTACCAAAAGGAAATATAAGAATAACATTTTTGTTGAAATTCAAATTTGCCCGGGACTATCATTCAATTTTGTATGAAAAATTCTCTGATAAATAACCGTTTTTGACTCCACTTATACATAAGTCGACTTGTAAATACCTTTATTCTCTTTGATCAGGGAAAATTTGGTGGTCTTTGCTGTACAGATGCGGTTAAAAAAATAGCAGCGATCCAAATATGAAATTTTGATTTGTTTTCACACCTTTTATAGTATCGCTATTTGGGTTATTCGAAAGGCCTCCTATACCCCTTTTGTAAGAGTACCAAAGCACCTTAATCCGTTATGTACCTGTCGCGAAAATGTCTTTTAAAAATGTACCTTCATTTCAAACTTTTTTCCTTTTTTTCGACCAAAAAACTTATTGCAAAAAAAAAATTGTATGACCCGCAGGAAAAAAATTTGAAAAGCACGTACATTTTTACACATTTGAGTACCTGTCCAAGAGACCTTTCCAACACAAAATGAAAAATATTCAATAACACACCAAAATTAAAAATTTTTACCGACCAGAGTTATTGGCCGAGTGCTGTATCGCTAAAAATTTGAATTTATCAGTACTGCAAATGACTCATTTGCAGTACCGATTCAGTGAAAAATTTATACTTTTTCCAATAGTAAAAGCAATAAAAAATTTTGTAATCGTACTGAATAATTATTGTCATCAATCGTACTCAAAACTTTTTGAGTACGATTACTTGTAATCATACTCAAATTTTGAGTACGATTACAAAGCTCTGCAAATGACACGCTCAGAATAAAAGAGCGATGAAATGTATGGAGCGTCAGTACATTTCATCGCTCTTTTCCTCTGAGCATGTCAAATACAATCAGTTCATTTGGATTCATTGCTGCTCAATTTAACATTCCTGCTGTTCAATCCGACAGAATTTGATGTTTTGGGTAGAGTCGGACAAATTCATTTGAAAATAAAAAGTTCCAAATTGAGAAAATAACAGTTATATCACTTTTGTGAAACATAACAAGTTGTAGGTAATATCCTCAATACAATTTATCGTTTCAAGGTTGGATATTTTGAGGATTGAGCATATTCAGTTAAAATACTACCAAAATATACTCGGAACAAAAAAAACTACTAATTTTGGTAGAAAACTACCAAAGAGGCACCGCTTGTTAACACCATTCAACCAGTGCTGCCAGCTTTTTTTTCTTCCGAAAATCCGTATTTTCTAGTTTTTACTGTAAAAAAAAATCCGAAACCCATCCCATAAGCAAGGGCTCTTGTTATTCGAACAATCGATTACCAGAATAAACCGGATACCTAACTATTCGACTATTATTATTCGATTAGAAGTATTCGACTAATCGATCGCATTCGACTATTCGATTAACCGTTCACTGTCGACTAGTCGGTTAACCGTTGCTATTCGGTTAGTCGAAGATTATGAATTTAAAATCGAAATCTTCAATGACACGCTCAAAAGAGAAATTATATGCAATGTGCGACGCTTAGCAAATTTAATTTCGTTTGTAATTTTTTTTTTTGTAGTTGAAAATTTTACTTTTGCTTTCGATTTTAACTCTTATTCGGTTAACCGAATATGAACGGTTAACCTACTAGTCGACAGTGAACGGTTCGAATAGTCGAAGCTGAGCGACTAATCGAATATCATTAACCGAATAGTATTCGTACAAACGATTACTAATCGAACGTTCGGTTAACTGGTTTTTTTATTATTCGAATAATTTCAAGAGCCCTGCCATAAGCCCTCCTAAAATTTAAATGTCAAAAAACATTTCGCTCTACATAAAACAAAATATATGTCATTTCTCCACCGTGAGATAATATGAGATTTTCGTAAAATATTTCAATTCGTGTAAGGTTTTTTGAGATTTTTTCAAATTTTGAGTGAGATTTTTTGTGAGATATTTACGAGGTACATATTTTTCCGAGTTCTTGCAAAGAGTGGAATTGTCAGAACCACTTCTTCACCTATTTGACAGTTTTTAACAAAGTTTAGAACCATTGGCACAAAATCGGCCGCAACGGTCGATAAATTTCGATAAATTTGCTGTTTTATTTGTGTCTTCGCTACGATAGATTTCCCGTGTTTCGATAAATTTGCCGTGGTATTTGTCTTCGCTACGATAGATTTGCCGTGTTTCGAGAGAAGGAAATTCTGGGAAATAAAGGCTGAATAAAGGACCACTAGTGTTGCCAGTAGTTTTGCCTAAAGTTTCCTTCAACAAATAGCGTTATTTACAAGCGGTTTTAAGCGGTGTACGAGAATAAATTGCAAAAGTTCTGACAGATTTTTTCCAAAAATCCGTATTTTCAAGAAATTTGTATAAAAATCCGTATTTTCTTAAAAATTTCATAATTCCGTATAAATTCGGATTATTCCGTATATATGGCAGCATTGCATTCAACTGACACGAATACATTGGTAAAAGAATACGGTATTGTTACAAGCTAGCACTGCCTCTTTACTTCAAATTATTTGTGTAATAAAAAGAAACAGCTGTAGTTGAATTTTTAATACATAAAATGTGACCAAATACACGGTGTAGTAAACTAGGTGAGGCAAGTAGCATTTTCCACTTCCAGACGTCAGATTTTTCCCCCTGCCGTACGTCATTGAAAGAGGAATTGAAATGATTCAGCGCTACCATTTTTGGCATATATGATTGGAAATGTACAGAAAAATTAGTAATATGCTGAAAAAGGCAACGCTGATTACTGAATTTTGAATTTGAAAGAACGTCATTGAAAACGAAAGCAAAGAAAATCATAGAGATGACAGGAATTGAAGTGAGAGCATTGTTCCTACTTGCCTCACCTGGTTTACTCCACCGTGACCAAATAGCCGAAAATATTGCAAGTAAGATTACGTGAACCACACCATTTTTTACGAATTGGTCCGTGAACTAATAGCAAATAGAAACAAATAATCGATCAATTGAACTATTATTCGGGTTTTTTTTAAAATAGGAGTAATAAAAATATCTTTCACATATGCATTAAACAGAATTGCCGGTTGGACGGACGACGGCTATGCAACCGTCGTAACGGAAACCGGCAATCACTTGACAGATGCAAATGGTGTCCTAGGGTGAAAATAATGGAAATGGTTAATTTTTTAGCAGAAAAGGGTAATGTACATTTTTCAAGGCATTTTTAAAAACACAATAGGTCTGTTTTATTTGTGTTGTGAATCAGAGAATAGCGCCGAGTAGATTAGCCCACAAGCTACCGGCAAGCTAACCGCTGTTTTAGCAAGTTGCGAATCCACTTCCACTTGAGTTTCGTGCGACATGTAGGAAAATTTTAGAATATTGAATTCATTACGGAATGGTAAAAACAATTGTTGTAAAAAACTTACTTTCTATTACACCGTGCAAAAATTTTAATTTTTTTGTACACATACAATTTTTCCACATAGAAAAATTGTTTTTAATAGTGTTGTTGGCATTACAGAGTGCAACAAATTTTTTATTTATTGGACACATGCTAATTTTTCCACTGAGAAAAAAATTTGTTAAATTAATGCAGTTACTTTTAGACAGTGCACCAAATTTTAGTTTTTTTGTACGCATGAAAATTTGTCCATAAAGAAAAAAATTATTCTAAGACTATTGTTTAATTGTTTGTATGAAAATTCTTTGACTATTCAGTAAAGAAACAATATCTATAGCTATCTACTATAATGTAGAATGTATCTATGTATTTTATAAATTGTACTCGTAATATTTTGGGGTTCATTCACTGCGCAAATAATCGATGTTATAATTGCAATTTTTAAATTAGCTGCTTTTACATTTTTTCCCCCAATTCCAGGACATGAAAATACTGCACTCTTTACCAACGCGACAAGTCGCACCAAAAAAATGTGATCAGAAAATTGTCCGACCGCTGGCGCCTACACTTTTTACGCTTTGTTTTCTTCGCTGTTATGAGCGAGAAATGTCGAGTTGCGACGAACTCCTTTCGCGATGTCGTATTCACAGCGCTGCTTGCGATAGGCAAATGCCAAATGTGTCGCGCTGCGTAAGAATTATGTTGCGGTTTGGTGTCGCTGTCTCAATGTTGTTTGTTGAAGAATGCGTTTGCTGTTGCAATATATTAACAAAGAAACGACTGTGCATAATTTTTTATGATCAGCTTGTTAACCCTTTTGAGATCGCGAATTTTGGATTTAGGAAAATCCCAAATTTATGGTTCCACTTGTCGTGTCGGTAAAAATTGCTGCAATTGTGAAAAAAAATATGCAAAAGCAGCTAATTTTCTATGTCCTAAAAATATTTCCGTTTAGTTGTAATTTGAAAGTTGCAATCGAAACATCATTTAGCAGTGAAATGGACCACGAAGAAGTTGTAAGAAAAATTTCAAGTGGAATTTATAAAATTACACCAAAAAGAAAAGGAAAAAGTGAAATTTGGACTATCTTTGGTGAAGTTCAAAGAGATGATGGGACTTTTTTAAGTGATCATGTTTGTTGCCTTGTTTGCAACCGTCTAATGAAATTTTCTGGACAACAGACCTCGAATTTAAATCGGCACAAATGCTACGCTCTTAAAAAAAGCGCTGCACCTTTGACACAGTTAGCGCATATGTTTGTTGCATATGAATTTTTATGTTTTTTAAGTCATTTGTTTCTTTTTTTAAATTTTTAAGCTCAGTTTTAAGATTTTTTAATAATTTTTAAATTCTATAGTTTTAAGTTAAAATTTAAATTGCATACTTTTTATTTGCTTTTTAAGTTTTTCTTTATGAATTTCCTATTTTTATTTTTTTTGCTACAAATAAGATTTTTTAATAAAACTATTCCTTTTTTGTTATTAAAAAATGATGAAAGTGTTTATATTTTAATAAAATCAATCAGCTATAATATCTCACGAAATAATTGACAAATTGAATGCTACATACAAAATACGAAAATTTTCGGTAGTGCAAATAACCCACAAGCAACGACAAAATACCAGCGTTGGCAACCGAAACCGTAACCGAAACCGAAAACGGAAGGAAACCGATTCATTTTATGGAGCGAAACCGAAACCGATTCGTCGCCGATTGAATGCGTTCAACCAAAACCAATTGAAAAGGTTATCGGTTTTAAAACGGTTTTTAAAAGGTTTTCCTACACAAAATTGACTTGAAGTTTTTTTTTCTAAGAGAAAATTCATTGTATGTCATTTATTTATTTCATATATTTTTAAAATATATAGGAAAATATTTTTTTTTTGTAAAAATTTCCCATCAAATAGAAAAAAAAAGTTCGCCTACAGACCCCAATTTGACGCGTTTTATATGGTTTAGGAAAACACATGGAAAATTTTCGCTTTTTTACGTAGTTTTATATTGCAGCCTTTTTTGCCGATTAAGCTGATTCTTGAACTTCATCTCAGTTCGTAGAAAAAAACGTAGACCCAAAATTTCACGTTGATGTCTCAACAAAAAACATTCCAAACGCAATCGTGACAGACAGACGGGAATATGGAAGTTTCAAACGCTGTGACAATGGTAATACAAAGGTAATAAACCCTGTGTAGGGTAAAAAAACTAAAAATTTAATCAGAAATTGGTTTGAAAATGCGTTAGATAAGGAAATTCGGTAAATGTAGCTAGATTCAGCACCCTTGATTTACATTGAATTGATATATAATTTTCTAATATTGGGCCATCTAGAAACCGTTTAAAACCTAAACCGAAACCTATTCAATCGCTCCAACCAACCGAAACCTATTCAAAATCAAAGAGCGAAACCGATAACCGAAACCGATTGCCAAGTGGGAGTGAAACCGAAACCTTTATTCGATTCGGTGGCCAACCCTGCAAAATACGAACATTTTCCGTACTTCAAATAACCCACAAGCGCACACAAGCAACTTCAATGCGCAAGCTATCCAAGTTAATCCGACTATCCAGGTCATTCGAATTTTTGCCGAATGGCACAAGCATTTTATTTTTTTCTCGTGTGCACTCGTACGAACTCGGATCCACAAGCACCGAACACTTGTGGCATCCGTCGACACGGATTCGAGTTGGGAGTTGCACTTGGGTTTTGGCGAGTAGCTTGAAACTGGTTTTCGGTGGACCGACGCTCTTCTCTGTTGTGAATACGATAACCGGTAGTTGACAAATAAAACTCGCATCCACATAGTTATGTTGATCGAAAATTTCACCTTGCTAACTATAATTTCCCCAACCCTTTTGGACATCTTTGCACTTTTGGACACCAATTTTACATTTCAATTTTAAAATGGATATGGACGCACTGTCGCAAATTTTACAACTGTTTCAAAATGCGAATCAACAATTCATCGCTCGGGTGCTGGTGGAGAATCAGCAATTGCTTTCTAGACCATTGCATGACGGGAGGCAAATTTCTGGGGTTCCAATTTTTCGTGCTTTCGATAAGGCTGTCGACAAATGGTCAACTTACCTCCTGCAGTTGGAGCAACATTTTGTAGGGTCCGAGATGAAGGCTCCTTGCCGCTTTCTATATGGTTTTAACTTCCTTCTTCTACGATCGCGAACGGATTAACAGCAGTATTCTTTCACGCTCCTGTGATTTTTACATATATTTCTAACAGCAGATTTCATACATATAACTCAAAGAGTAAGACCACCTTGTCTAAATCAATCCTTGAATAAATCTTTCTATATTTGAAAAACCAAACTATTCGCCTTCTTATTTGCGTTTATGCTAATCCTCCTTTTCTATTTTCATTTTTCCAATTCCATATTCGCCGCCGCTTCACGAGCCGGCTGAACATTTGGTCCAATCGAACCGGATTGGAATCAAGAAAATTAACAACCTTTATTTGGCAGTTTCTTCATTACAACTTTCTTCGAAAAGGATTTGAAAAGCTCCCAGCCACCGGCAACCAAAAGGACGGCCACATCTAGAAAAGTCATCTCTATTCTTCTCGTCGGATTTTGAGAGGTACGTGCAGTTGTGAATATGAGGCATAGTGTTTTTTTTATTATTCAAAGAGCCAAAAAATTGCGTAAAAAAGTAAAATTAAAGTAGAATAATCGTCTTCTTCGTTTTGTGTTCACTTTGTGCAAAGTACGGAAAGCCGCAAAAGAAAGGTCCAAAGTTCCAACTGAAGAGAAATAAAGTTATGTACCACAAGTGAGCAAAAGCGACAGAAATAACCAAAACGACTAAATTTTTGATTGAGACCGTCCCTAAAACTTTAAAAAGGGTGAACGCCAACTCTTCAGATCAAACTTGCGTTAAATGTAAATAAAATTAAAATGTGTTTCGAATAAAATTCGCTTCACTTTAAAATAATTAGTTGGCAACCCTATTTTTTCATAGCTAAAAGCTTTCGGCAAATCGCCAGTTACTTCGGTTCGGCGTACCAACATTTGTCTTTTAGTTCTTTCGGTCACACTTCCATTTCAATATTATAATTTATCGTTTTTATAAACTTTTTAAAACAATTAAGTGCATAATCCGTACTAATACAGTGGACTCTTTACCAACAATTAAATACATATACTTAGTGATTGATACCACAACAAAAAATTCACCGGCACAAAGCAACAACGAAAGGGAAACCAAGAGAAAACTAACAACAAAAGTGAAATAAAGTAAAATAAAAGTGAAAAAATTGCAGCATACCGAATTAGCAAATAATTTAACAAGGCAACAAATATTTATACAGCTAGAAAGCTGGACAACAAATCCAGCCTACAAGAAGTGCGCAGGTCAAAGCTGTAATGAAAGTGTTATTCACAGAGTTTAACATACATATGTTCAAGAGGATAACAGATAAAACTTTCAATCAATTAGTCACCCTGTATGTACTTGCGCGCCACCTATCGAGGAAAAGATATACGAGGAGCTTTCTGAGGTTAGTGTTGCTGTCACTTTCAGAACCAAAAAAGTTCGAAAAATGACAGTTGTTACACAAAAACAATTTCAGTATAGCCACTTCAAGCAGTTCTTAAGTATTCGTTCGGTGAAAGGCAGTATATCTAGGACGATATGTTGGTTGTTAGTAGTCAGCAGAATTGTCTCTGATGAGGGAGTGGCAGTCCCAAAATGACCATAAGACAAATGTCTTGCTGGTTTGTTGTTTTTTTTCACATTGTTGTTTCTCCATTGAATCAGCCTTTCATTACAAAAACAAACTTTGCTGCTCAGAAAGCTAACACCAAATAATCAATCACAAAAATCATACTGATCCCACTAAAAATCAGAAAAAATTACATTAAACAAGTGAACAATTATATCGCCGGCCTGTGTTGACTTTTTTGATAATTTGGGTTAAAGTTGCATTGTTTACAATGTGTCGTGGTGGTTACTTTGTTGTTGTTGGAATTTGGTAAAATCTTTTTATTTTTGTATACCATACTAGCAGGGCCCGGTCCGCTTTGTTGGCCCTAAAAAAGTTATTTTTGCCTTTGGTCATAATAAATGAATGAAAACAATTATCAAATATTTTTATTGGAAGCCCAAGTGTAGCATTTTGAAATATTGAATTGTAAGAAAAGTGTCACGCTCCGTTGTCCAATTCCGACCTTATGTAACATTGAACTTAGAATTGAAAGCATATAACCATGTCCCATTGAAAAATGTTCATTGGGAGCCCAAGTGTAACATTTTTTAAAATATTGAATTGTATGGGAAGTGTCACGCATCGCTGTCCAATTCCAATATGTTGCATTGAAGGCATAGAACCATTTCCCGTTGAAGAATATTGAATGGGAGCCCAAGAATGGCACTTTGAAGTATTGAATTGTATGGGCGGTGGCACGCCCCTTTGTCCAATTACGCCCATATGTTGCATTTAGCTTAGAGTTGAAACCATGAAACCATTTGCCAAATTTTGTTGGAAAACATTAAATGAGAGGCCAGTTACAGCAATTTTAAATATTGGTTTGTATGGGCGGTGCCACGCCCCTTTGTCCAATTACGCCGATATGTAGCATTTAGCTTAGAGTTGAAACCATGAAGCCATTTGCCAAATTTCGTTGGAAAACATTGTGTGGGAGCGCTATTACAGCATTTTCAAATATTGACTTGTATGGGCGGTGCCACGCCCCATTGTCTAATCCCGACCATTTGTAGCCCAGATTATGGCTGGGGTCTTATAGTATGTTCATGGCAAATTTTATTTTCTTGTGATCAACCACGTCTGAGATATAGCAGTTTTTACTAACTTGTGGGCGGTAAAAGTGGGCGTATCAAAACCTATCCTATGTCACAACTCACGACCCCTAGAACACATATATAAATTTTGGTGAGAATCGGTGCTGTAGTTTTCGCGTCTACTGGTGACAAACATACACGTCTCTTTTATATATATAGATTTCGTGAATTGTGAACTGGTGTGTGCTGGTTGAAAGTGAAAGGAGTGTGTTTTTCTTTAAAGTTATTTTTTTTCCAATAGAATCACAGATTTGTGTTTTTTTTTAGGGTGTGAAAGGCCCTATCTCATAAAGATATTCACAATTAAATTACATTTTTTATTGAAATTTTGTGAGAATTTTAAATCGAATTAGTTTCTTTTTGGCTGTAGGCAAGGCCTACTTTACAAAACCTTTAATTTTTGATTTTTTGTTTTCTCACAAAATTTTAGTGTCTTTTTTTTGGCATTTCAAATAAAATTTCCTTCCCTTTACTCCTCTAACAAGCACCTCGTTCACACACACACACATCCACCAGTCATAAATATATTTACTTACATTTATATTACAAACCTATATACAATATATTTTACAAATTTTTGTTTTTCTTTTTAAAAAATACTTTTTCTGTGAACAGTGGGTTCAATATCCAACTGTTGGGTTGTCTTTTTGGGTTTTGTTTTTTTTCCCTCTTCCCTCGTTTGTTCGTCACTTCGTACGAATACTTTTTTTTCCTCCCTTTTTTTGCGCGCCTTTACCTCATTACTTTACTTTTGAACTTTTTACAAGTTCGGAAATTATTTTTAATTTTGAATCTTGGAACTTAGTTTTTTTTTCAATTTTTTTTCTAATTTTGAAATTCTTAATTTTGAATCTTGGAGTTAAGTTTTCGCTACTCTTGTACTTTCGGTGTGTATCTTCCAGCATACAGGTACTTTTTAAATTTTTTCTTAATTTCGAATTTTTTAAAGATAAGTTTTCGCGACCATTGTGTGTATTTTCGTACATACAAGTACTATTTAAATTTTGGAGCTTATTTTTCGATACTCGTTTACCGTCGTGGGTGTCGTCATATATACCCGTACTAGCTCAATTTTTTTAATAAAGTTTTAAAGAAATTTTTTAATAAAATTTAAAGTATTTGCGAGAGATTTTGTTTATTGATATTTTTCGTTTAACACCATGACAGCTTTGGATTATTTCATTCGTGCTGCCGACCAATTGGTTGAATTTGAGGCAGTATTTGCGCCCGCTACCCATAATAAGTTCAAGTTAGAGGTTCGAAGCACTGAACTCAAAGGACTCTGGGTGTCCCTTAAGGAGTCTTATACTGCCATTGTGTGTATTTTCGTACATACAAGTACTATTTAAATTTTGGAGTTTATTTTTCGATACTCGTTTACCGTGGGTGTCGTCATACATACCCGTACTAGCTCAATTTTTTGATTAAAGTTTTAAAGAAGTTTTTTAATAAAATTTAAAGTTTTTGCGAGACTTTTTGTTTATCGATATTTTTCGTTTAACACCATGACAGCTTTGGATTCTTTCATTTAAGGCAGCTTTTGCGGATGTATCGCCCGCTACCCATAATAAGTTCAAGTTATAGGTTGGAAGCACTGAACTCAAAGGACTCTGGGTATCCCTTAAGGAGTCTTATACTGCCTGTTTAGTTTACCTTGAAACTGATGATGAGCAAGAAGAGGTCGTCGTTGTTAACGCTGATATTGCAAGCGTCAAGTCGAAATATGCGATACTTTTCAGACTTATGTCCAGTGTTTAGGGAGAATTAATGAGCTAGCCGAGGATATAGTTAGCAAGACTTCATCTTCAGCTATACCAGAGGTCATCGCTCAGGTTGTGCCCAATGATATGTTTTCGACTTCCTCTTTGAAGCTTCCGGCTTGCGATACGGGCATTTTCAATGGTTATTATCTGTCATGGCCCACCTTTCGGGATTTATTTAGCGCCATTTATATTAATAATTCGCGTATAAGTAGTATTCAGAAGCGTTTTTATCTGGCGTTGCGCACCAGTGGAGTTGCGCCCTGGACATTGTTGAAAAATGTCCGATAACCAACAATGGTTTTCATATGGCTTGGGCAAACTTAACTGAAAGGTACGAGAGCAAGAGAATATTAGTTCACTATCAGATAAAACTTATTTTCGAACTTCCGGTGCTTAATACCGAAGCCGCGGCGGGAGTCAAGACTTTCTAGAACGGAGTAGACAATTGTCTTAATAATTTGAAAAATTTCGGGGTGATACCTTGACTTGGGATCCTATTCTCATTTATCTTTATCTTCAACGCCTACCGCAACGTACTGTGTGTATTTGGAAGCAAGGTATCAGCGACAAATCCGAAATTCCCCGGTGGAAAGATTTGAACCTTTTTTTGACGGATAGATTCAGGACCCTTGAGTGCTTGGACATGAGAACTCCTATGAATAGTAACGATATTTCGAAAAAACCGTCCAATTTTAATACCCCTCCGAATAATCAAAGAAAATTCAACCCATATCACGCCAATGTGGAAAATAATAGTCACAATTGCGGGCTTTGCCCTCGCCAACAACATTCGTTGCGCACTTGCAAGCGTTTTCTGGCGATGAGTATCGCGGATCGGTACTCGAATGTCAAGCGGCTGAATTCTTGTGTTAACTGCTTGTATAGAAGCCATGACGTCAAGGATTGTGAGAGTAACTTTAACTGCGCCAAGTGCCAAAAACGTCATAATACTCTTCTACACGAGGAACTCGGCTCCTATGCCTGCTCCTTCAGGGTTAGGCCCTGTTGGCAACAATTCGGATTCCCTAGTTTTGCCCTCAACGAGTAGTAGACCTCCTTCGGGGTCACGCCCTAGTGGGAGCAATCATCAACAAACTTTTCATCAACAATTACAGTCCACAACTTTACCAACTGAATTAGGTAATACTTTACAAACTTGCTTCACCTCAGACATGTACTGTTGGGTACAGCCAGGGTGAACATTTGCCACTTGGGCAAAGAAAGTTACTGAAACTTCCCTCGACATCGACTCGGTCCAGAACTTCTGATGTTAATCAATCTGTTTCGGCTACTTCTAGCAAACAGTGCAGCTTCACAAATTACTAATAATTTACCTACATTTTCAATTTCATAATTACGTGATCTTCCACTACCTAACATTCGGTTGGCGGATGCCAATTTTTGGCAGAGCTCGCCGGTGGACATACTCATCGGCGGCGATCTCTATCCCCACGTTTTACGGGATGGAATAAAAAGCGATGTTTTGGGTAGTCTTATCGCTCAAGAGACTATCTTCGGGTGGATTTTTACTGGTCCCATACCCACCAATCACGTTTCGTGCTTCGCGACTAACATGTCTAAAGAAGAAAATTTTGATCAAAATTTAAAGAAATTCTGGGAGCTGGAGGAGATTCCTCGGAAAAAATTTGTCAACGCGGCAGATAAATTTTGTGAAGATAACTTCGCAAAAACTACCTGGCGGGATGAGTCCGGGTGTCATATTGTAACCTTGCCTTTTAAGTCCAATTTTCCTTCAGAAATTCGTTTGGGGAACTGGCGGAATATAGCTCTTAAACAGTTTCTTCGAAACGAAACCTCTCTACTGCGTAGGCCCGAATTCAAGCTGCTCTACGATAATATTTTAGCGGTGTATGGTGAACTTGATCACATGAAACAAGTCGCCGCTCCCAATTATATGCACAGTCCTTTGCACTGTTATTTGCCTCACCATCCGGTTATCAAAGCCGACAGTCGTACTACTGCAATTCGCGTGGATTTCAATGCTACTAACCACGGCCAACGGCTGCAGTTTGAATGCTTCACGAGCCGGCTGAACAATAACAAAATTCGTGACATGATCGTAATTCATACGCAGCACGATAGTGTGCGAAAAGCGGCTTTGCAGAAGTCAAATCCGTCGCTTGAAGAGGTTCTCCAGATTGCAACAATTTTCGAGGCAACAATGATTCATCTGAAGTTAACGCTATTCACCAATCCACGAATTTTCGCCAACCAAAAGAAAGACTAGTCCAAGGGCAAAGCTCTTCTCTACAAAAATCTTGTCCGGGATACGGCAAGTCTCATCAGCGAGCACAATGTTACCATTACAAAAACAAAACTGTATGCAATACTTGCTCAAAAGCAGGCCATATTTCGAGTGTTTGTCAATCAACACAATTTAACTCTAACGCTAAACCAAGCAGTACGCAATGCAATCGTGATTCAAGGAACACACGGCAAAGAAATGTAAACGCCATTGATGGTGAATCATTTGAATCCATTGATTTGGTAGATGTTTTTGAGCCATCTTGCGAGACCGTTCAACAGTCGTCGAGCTCCGAATATAATGCCGACAAAATCTTTATTGGCATCAGAGTTAATAATCACAATCTGCGTTTCCAAGTTGATACGGGTGCGACATGTTCACTAATTGGCAACTCGGGATACAACCATTTAGGACAACCAAAATGCTCGTCCACATAAAAGGTTTTGAAGACATATGGCGGAAACATGCTTCCATTCCAACCAAAATGCTCGTCCACATAAAAGGTTTTGAAGACATATGGCAGAAACATGCTTCCATTCCGTCAATGTCGAGGTTACAAGAAATGGTTATTCTCAAAAGTTACCACTTTTTTTGTCGAGAACGAGAAGGCTTCCAACATTTTGGGATTGGATTGGTTCCGGAAGTTAGGGTTCCAAGTCGACATTCCACCTTCTGAATCGGTTACAAATCACTGTAATATGTCGAACCCCGACCCAGAATTTCAACAGCATTTATCGAATTCTCTCTGCAAACTCACCGAGGAGTATAGCTCCCCTTTCTCGCCTACGCTGGGCCATTGCAAGTCTTTTCTTGCTGAAATTGTTCTGAAACCGAATGCTCGCGCTAAATTTTTCAAGCCATACAATATTCCTTTCGCACAATTTGATGCTGTACATGCTGAACTCGATCGGCTTGTATCTCTAAATGTACTTAAATCTATCAAATCCAGTGAATGGGCATCTCCAATCGTCGTTGTTAAGAAGCCTGACGGAAGACTGAGGATCTGCGCTGATTTCAAGGTTACTTTAAATCCACAGATCCACCAGTCTATCACTGGTATCCAATACCTCGAATAGAAGAATTGTTTCACAAGCTTCAAGGCGGTCAGTTCTTTACTAAAACTGATTTGAGTGACGCTTATCTTCAAATTGAATTGTCCGAGCCATCAAAAAACTCATGGTTGTCAACACTCCGTTTGGATTGTTTCAGTATCAAAGATTGGCCTTCGGAATTTCTAGTGCACCTGGCATTCTTCAGAGATTTATGGAAGAAGAAGTCCAGGGTCCGGTGTTTACCTAGATGATATTATCGTTATTGGACGAAAAAACGAGGAACATATCAGAAATGTTAACGCAATTTACCAAAGCTTCGAGTACCATGGCCTAAGGTGCAAGAAAGAAAAATGTTTCTTTGCTAAAGAAAGCGTTGAATATGTTGGGCACATAATTAATTCAAAAGGAATATTACCATCTGAAAAGAGGTTAGACGCGATAAATCTAATGTCTACACCTCAGAATATTAAAGAAGTCGAAGCTTTTATTGGCAAGTTGAATTATTACAACAAATTCGTACAAAATTGTTCAACAAAGGCAGCTGCTCTTAACGAGTTAAGAAGAAGAGGCGTTAATTTCGAGTGGACTGAAAGGCTAGAAAGTGCTTTTAAATCTTTGAAAGAGACTATTGTGAAGGTAGTTCGTTTAGCTCACTATGACGATAAATTTCCTATCATTTTGGCCACGGATGCTTCAAAGCGTGGCATTGCAGCAGTTCTATCTCATCGTTACCCTGACGGATCAGAAAAGCCAATCTCAAATCGAAAAAGAGGCTTTATCAATAATTTTTGGGGTTACAAAATTTCGTCAGTATCTTTATGGCAGAAATTTTGAGCTTGTAACTGATCACCAAGCATTAACGACACTTTTTCATCCTCACAAGAAGTTGCCTGTGATGACTTTGCATCGGTTGCAGCGATGGGCAATTATACTTCAAGCGTATGATTATACAATTCGTTACAGAAACACTACTCAGCATGCCAATGCAGATGCACTTTCCCGGCTTCATATTGGAGAAGATTGTGGTTTCGACGAAAAAGAAAAAAAATATGGTGAATATTGAGAACGCCTATCAAGCTACCATTATCGATTTTCCTATCAATGCATTTCAAGTTGCTCAACATACGGATTAAGATGACGTCCTCAAAGTCGTCGCTTGCTATGTTGCAGATGGGTGGCCGGATTCATTACAAAAATCTCAAGAATGCATAATGCCTTACTTTAATCGAAAGTTTTCATTAACGTGCCTGAATGGTGTTCTGCTTCTCAACACGGATTTTACTCGTGTAGTTATACCGTTCGCTCTTCGCAAACAAGTACATGAAATGTTTCATGAGGGTCACTGGGGTAAGAGTAGAATGAAAGAAATATCTCGCCGGTACGTGTGGTTTCCGAAAATTGATCAGGAGATTGAAAACCTGTCCAATTCTTGTTCAATATGTCAAGAAGTTGCTCGAAGTCCAGGGTGGTTAGTCATTCAGCTCTGTGCAGGGGGATAAACACGTAATCATTCTGGTGAACCGATGGTGCGTGCCGTAACTGTGAGAGCTGTTTGGAAGTGCGACTATGACCTCCACGTTGGTGACCGCCGGTAACAGTTCCCGACACGGACATAGTTCTGTCTGGGTCTGGCCAACATAGTCGGGCGAAGGAGAGGTAACTCCTTAAAATCCCCTAATCCAAGGTGGATCTTCATACGCCGAGGGATGCGTGGCCAGGAGGGAGCCTGGTCTTTAGTATGCGAGCTCTAGATACCTGGGGACCTCTAGTTCTAACCTAACTCCCCTTTCCTGCATACTGGGGGTGAGTGCAGGATGACCGCCCTTCCCCCACACTCGTGGGACCAAAAATGAATTCCGGAAAAGAAAAAACTTTAAAAAATTTAGAAACGACGACGGACATGACGGAGGAGGAGGAGAACCTTCTTCTCCAATGCGCGACAACGGACAATGAATCGATTAGTGTCGGTGAGGTAGGCGGCGGTAATATTGCCGTCAACATGGAGAAATTGCTTCTTCGTGAGGACGATAATATGTCTGTCGCCAGCTCATCCGGGCTGTCAACCATGTCAACGGCTTCGACTCGTAAGAGGATCGCAAACAGCAAGTTGACAGTTAGAAGGTTGGGTAACAAGACCTGGGATGAACTCAACGAAAGGGACCGTAAAAGGCTGCATAACGCGCGGGCCTTCCTACAGGGGCTATCCTCAGCGACCGATAAAACGGACGCAGAGATGGCCCCTGCTGGAGGCCGGGGCGATGTGGAGCCTATGGGACCACCGCGAATGCGACCGGGCACCACTGGATGCAAACCCGAACGATGTAATGAGCTCCCCGCTCAATCTTGTTCGGGGGAGGATCAGGGTGGTGTGCGGTCTGAAAAGACGAAGGTTGTTGATGATACGAAGCCCGGCTCGAGCGAAGGCTCAGCCAGCCCAGCTGACTCGCAACCTGCGTCTGTCGCGACTGGTCCTGAAATGGTCCCGGACGGTGATACCACTCTGGACAGCTGCTGTACGGTGATCGCTCTTTCTGGCAAATCAAGGCACCGCCATGGCTCGGGGAAACCCGATGTTCCAATGGCCGCTGAGGTAAGTCAGGATGGCGTGAAAGCGGGGCAGTATTCGGGACTGGGGGGCACCCTGCCGAGGGACCCGAAGCAACACCACCATGGCTCGGGGAAACCCGATGTTCCAATGGTCGCTGAGGGGAGCAAGGCAGGTAGTGCTGGAAACGTGGGAAGACCGTCAAGCAGAGGCTGAACGCCAAACGCTTGATACGACGGAAAGGGAACGCCAGATGCTAACGGCGGCGGAGGAGACGGTGAAGGCACCCATATCGCGCGTGTCTGTACCTTCGGGGGCCAGCATGAGGTTACTTTCTGCGAGGAATGGAGGCCCTTTGCCCCCGACCTCAGCGGCGGGTAAACTCAGGTGGACCACTACTGCTCCAGAGAAATCGGGCGCAGTGGCGGGAACTCCAAAAAGGGGCAGGCACGACGATACGGTGTCGCCGCCGGTGGCCTGCAACAAAAAGCGGAAAACCGTTGCAGACGTCGTACAGGACGGTCTTAGGGTCGCTGTGGTTGACTACGGGAACCCCGAACGTCGACTGACAGAGGACCAGTGGCAGCTGATAGAGCTTAGAATCCTTGAGGGTGTGAATGATGCCATCCTGAAGAAGGGGAAGCATATCCCTCTCTTCGGCCAGCTGACCACAATCAAGGGTTTTAAGATGCTTCAGTGCGATGATGCGGACACGCTGAAATGGCTCGAGGAATTTGTCGCCAACACAACCGCACCGTGGGCTCATGCCGACCTGCGCGTAGCCGACAAAAATGCGATCCTGGACTTCGCCAGACAGAAGTTCAAACTGATGATCCCGGGACCACATATTCCAAGGGAACGTATTGAACGCAACCTACGCCACCTGAACGCAACCTACGCCCTGAGCTGAAAAGCCTTGAATGGGAGATCGTGGAGGTTGCTGAGCGAACGGAGGCGGGCACAGAGGCTGTGGTACTCGTTAGCCACAAGTCGATGTCACTTCTACGGAAATGCAACTTCAAGGTGCGCATAGGGGTCACCCGATGCAAACTGAGGCCAGTTGTGGAGCCACCCAGAAAAGTAAGTACAATGCCACTACTGCCATGAAGCTAATACAAATTAATCTTCACCACAGCAAAGCGGCTAGCGCAAATCTTGTTTCGCTAATGGCGAGCAAGAACGTAGACGTCGCCCTCATACAGGAACCTTGGTTACTCCGAGGTAACATATGCGGGCTTGCGGACAAAGGTTTGACCACATACAGCGTCAAACCATTAAACAGTGAGACTAAAATCAGAACCTGCATAGTAGCTAGGAGACAAATCAACGTATATCTCCTTCCTTCTTTTAGCACCCCTGATCAGACGGCAGTAATGTGCGAAAGGCGCGGGTCTCCTTCCCTCGTCATCGCATCTACATATATGCCGTACGACTCAGTGAATCCACCGCCGTCGAATGACACCAACTCACTGATCGTGAAGGCCGAGCAGGAAGGATGGGACATTCTCATCGGATATGACGCCAATGCACACCATGTTCAGTGGAGTAGCAGTGACACAAATGTACGGGGTGAGTCTTTATTTGAATATATAATCAAAAAGAATCTGATTATTGCGAACAAGGGCAGAGAGCCCACCTTTACTACTAGAAATAGGAGGGAGGTACTTGACATAACATTAACGAATAATTCGGACTCTATATCTATAAACCAGTGGATGGTCTCCCCTGAGGCCTCATTCTCTGATCATAGAATAATAGAATTCGAAATAGATATACCAAAGAATACATTACCCCCATATAGAAACCCAAGAAAGGCGGACTGGGACTCTTTTGTAAGTGAGGTAGGGAATGGAATACATACACTGCAGGCGCAAAATCTGACATCAGCGCATGAGATAGACAATTCTGCCAGGTCGCTAGGGCTTCTCCTTAGTAAGGCGTATTGTAAGGCATGTCCGTTGAGGACGGCCAAGGTAAAGAAATCAGCACCGTGGTGGACAGAGGAGCTTAGGGTCTTAAGAAGTGCCGCACGCAAGCTCTTTAATAAGGCTATGAGAACCAATGTATCCACTGACTGGGACGACTACAAAACGAGTACAAGGAAATTCAAAACCGCTACAAGGAACGCCAAGAGAACGTCTTGGCAGGATTTCTGTAGTAGTTTGGAACATTCCTCTGACTCAGCAAGGCTAAGAAAACTTCTCTCGAAAGCACCAGCTATACCTGGATTCCTCAAGCGAAGCGATGGGCGATGGACCGAATCGTGCTCTGAGACTCTACGGCTTCTGCTGGAAACGCATTTCCCAGGTTGTGATATTAATCAGGAAGATGCGGGCGCGAGTAGAACAGCGACAACAAGTAATGGTATACCTGAAGGTTTAGTTACTGAGGAAAAGATAAACTGGGCGATTGACTCTTTTTCGCCCTATAAATCTCCTGGTAGTGACGGGATACTCCCGATAATGCTGCAGAAGACCAAGAATATTATAACACCAATTCTTAAGGAATTGTTCTTGAGCAGCCTTAAGCTCGGGCACATCCCAGCAATTTGGCGGCAAGTTAATGTTATTTTTATTCCCAAGGCGGGCAAAGCCAGCCACACACTAGCGAAGGATTTTAGGCCCATCAGCCTGACGTCTTTCGTACTGAAGACTTTCGAAAAACTCATAGACTTTTATATTCGTAGCAGGCTGAGACCTTGTGATATATCCTCGGCACAGCATGCATACACGAAAGGGAGGGGTGTGGAAACGGCGCTGCATTGCGTCGTCAGCACCATTGAAAAGAATCTTTCTTATAAAGAGTACACTTTAGCTGCATTCTTAGACATTGAGGGCGCATTCAACAATGTCAACGTAAGTGCGGTTAGTAGGGCGCTAACACACGCGAATATCGAGCCTGCCATAACAGACTGGATCGTTAGTATGTTAAGCCACCGGAAAATCAGAACGGAACTTGGGAACACGAACATGGAGGCGACCGCCTCTCGGGGTACCCCGCAGGGCGGTGTCATCTCACCACTTCTGTGGAACTTGGTACTAAATGAAATACTGATTGAATTTGAGGAGAGTGGGATAAAGGTGACCGCATACGCGGACGATGTTGTACTACTAGCAACGGGTAAATTCCTTTCGACCATCAGCGATATACTAGAAGTAGCACTGAAACAATTGAGCGACTGGACTAAGAAATGTGGACTGGGGGTTAACCCCCAAAAAACCGAACTTGTCCTATTCACGAACAAACGAACGATTCCACAATTCAGACCACTCGGTCTCGTTTTAGACAGGAAACTGAACTGGAAATTAAACATAGATGAAAGGGTTAGGAAAGCGTCAATTGCCTTTTACACCTGTAGTAGAATTTTTGGACGAAGGTGGGGCTCACGCCCCAAAATCATCTCATGGATGTATACAGCCATCGTTAGACCAATACTGACATACGGTTGTCTCGTGTGGTGGAAATCAGCCAGCAAGACCACTAATCTGAAAACAATGACAAAAATACAAAGAATAGCATGTATAGGAATATCTATTGCGATGAAATCTTCACCGACGGCAGGACTCGAGACAAGAACATGCAGCAAAAAGTGCCTTAAGAATAAGCCAGACAGAAACCTGGCATAGAAACTCGACGGGGCACTCAGACCTAATGCAACGACATCTTGGGAACGACATCAGCTCTGACTACCTGCTGCCATACCCAGACTTCAATATTCCCTTCTCCAGTCACTTTCCCACCAGGAAAGAGTGGGAGGGACATGACCTATCAAGAAACGTACCCATATCAGTCTTCACTAATGGGTCCAAAATGAACATTGGTACCGGCGCGGGCTACACCTGCGAAAAATTAGGGATCACGGGATACATCCGTCTGCCAGACAACAGCAGTGTCTTCCAAGCGGAGATACTGGCAGTGGCGGAGGCGGCCAAGGCGACCTCAATGGTGGAGATACCACACGATGATATCACCTTTTTCATTGATAGCCAGGCAGCAATAAAAGCGTTATCTGCCGTCTACATCAAGTCAAAGCTTGTCAGGCGCTGTCGCGAAGAGCTGCAGGTTCTTGGCTCACAGCATCGCGTTAGGCTCTGCTGGGTGCCGGGGCATGAGGGAATACCTGGTAATGAAGCAGCCGACGAATTAGCTCGGAAAGGGTCGGCAATCAGTGCTGACCTAGCGGACCGCTCTGTTAAAATCCCACTTTGTAGTATTAGGGAACGACTAGAAAAACAGTTTGAGAGGCAGGCCAACATCAGATGGAGACAACTCTCCATTTGTGAGACCTCTCGCAAACTATGGCCACAACGCAATGAGGGACGTACGGTCAAGCTCCTGCAGTTTGATAGGAAATCCATATCAGTCCTCATGGGCACATTAACGGGTCACAACCTTTTAGGAGCTCATGCTAGGAGACTGGGTCTTACCCAAAATGACGTTTGTAGGGGCTGTGGGGACGAGGAAGTCGAGGAAGATACCCACCACTTCCTCTGTCGATGTCCAAGTCTACAACATCTCAGGCGCAGAACCCTTGGGGAATACTTTTTCGATGACCTGGCGGAGTTATCTGATAAACCCCTTCGTGATATGCTCGCCTTTGTAAGAAATTCTGGGTGGTTGGATTACCAACTTATGGTTTGACGAGTGTGGGCCTATCCCACCTCTTAAAGTACGGGCATCACAATGGGTCAACTTTTTTGGCCTAACTATAGAGGCTGTGCTGTCTATCAAACGTCCTGTGTCATCACAAACTAGAACTTCTCGAGTTCTTGAAAGAGTCCAGCATAGACGTTATGCTAATTTCTGAAACACACTTCACTGAAAAACACTTTTTCAATTTACCAGGATACAGACTCTATGACACATAGCATCCAAGCGGAAACGCTAGAGGTGGAACCGCCATTCTCATTAAAAGTCGTATAAAACATTACGCTCTCCAGAATTATTGCACAGAATATATTCAAGCGACAAGTATTTCTCTCGATGAATACTTAAAAGGCCTAACATTAACTGCCCGCCCAGACACAAAATATCTGAGCAACAATTCCAGACTTTTTTCCATTGTCTTGGACAAAAGTATCTCGTTGCCGGCGTTTTCAACGCCAAACATACATATTGGGGTTCTCGCCTTATATCGCCAAAGGGCAGGCTCCTGTTGAACACTGTCAACAGACTCGGTCTTGACGTGATCTCTTCTGGCACCCCAACTTACTGGCCAACTGACAGTCGCAAAACCCCCGATGTCATTGACTTTGCAGTCTTCAAAACTGTAAAAAGGAGCCAATTGTTTATTGAATCCTCTCTAGATCTCTCATCAGATCATACGCCTACTATTATCACAATAAAGTATGCGCCAAGTTCTGAGGCCAATCCACCAGATAAACTGACCAGCAAACTCACAAACTGGCTCAAATATCGAAAGTATATAAGCTCCCACATTATCCCTAATGTGTCACTAAAAACGAAAGTTGAAATACACACAGCTGTTAGTAATTTCACACTCTTGCTTTCCCAGCAGCTGCAGCGGCCACTCCCGCCCAAATCCCAAAAAGCTCAACTCGCAGCTATGCAAAGTGTACTCCAAAGGACATAGAGCAGGTAATAAAAAATAAAAGGAAAATTCGTCCAATCGCAACAGATCCCCAAATCTGAAAAAACAGATTAATGATGTCGAATTCTAAAAAAGCAGCTTGAGAGGAAATCCGAAAGAGAATTCCAGCTATTTGTTGAACATCTCGCACCCACAAAATCAACAAACTACTCGCTCTGGCGAGCTGCAAAAAATATGAAAAAACCAATACTGACAGAACCCCCTATAAGGCTGACAAATGGAAACTGGGCCAGAAGCGATGGAGAAAAGGGTGCAGCTTTTGCCAACCACCTAAAAACCGTGTTCACCCCGAACACGACAGCTGGTGATATCCCAATACCAACATTAATCCCATATAATACCTCTTGTACAATCGCGATTAAAATAAACGAACTTATGGAGGCAATAAACAAAAGCTTGGACCCGAAAAAAGCACCTGGACCGGACTTGATAACGCCAACAATGATAAAAGAACTGCCAACAGTTGCAATAACCCACTTATTGCACATATTTAACGCGATTCTCAGAACATGTCACTACCCAGATGATTGGAAACTATCTCAAGTTACAATGATTCCCAAACCTGGAAAAGATCCCAGTAATGGGACGTCATACCGGCCTATAAGTTTTCTCTCTGTAATATCGAAACTCTTCGAAAAACTTTTATTAAAATTGATTCTACCGAAAATTCTAGAAAATCAAGTGATTCCCGATCACCAGTTTGGCTTCCGCGAAAAGCATGGCACTATTGAGCACCGCATTGTTGACTCAATAAAAGGCACTTTCGAAAATAAACAGTATTGCTCCGCTGTTTTCCTCGATATCACCCAGGCCTTCGATAAAGTCTGCCACGAAGGACTTATTTACAAACTACAGCATATTCTTCCCGCTAATATGCACTATCTACTCAAAACCTACCTCACGAATAGAAAATTTGTAGTAAAATACAAAAGCTTTGTCTCCCGAAAATACGAAATACTGGCCGGAGTACCACAAGGCAGTGTCCTCGCGCCCCTGCTATATATTCTCTATACTGCAGATATGCCCAAAAGTGATAGAACTCTCATATCGACTTTTGCTGATGACACTGCTATCATGTGCTCTCACTCAAACCCAGACATGGCATCTCTATACGTGCAAAAACACTTGGACACTCTAAGTAATTGGCTACATCGATGGAAAATCAAGGTCAATGAATCCAAAAGCTGTCACTTAACCTTCACTCTAAGAAGGGGCACGTGTCCTGCTCTGAAGATAAACGGCCAAGTCGTCCCTGAAAGTTCCGAAACCAAGTATCTTGGAATGCATCTCGATCGCCGACTCACATGGCATAAACATATTGAATCCAAAATCACTCAGATCAAATTAAAGCAATTGGAACTAAATTGGCTAATCTCAAGGGCATCAAAGCTAAATCTCACATAAAAAGTCCAAATATACAAAAGTATAATAAAACCCATATGGACATATGGAATTGAACTCTGGGGCACTGCCTCTCCCTCGAACGTGGAAAAACTCCAGAGAGTCCAATCTGAAATCCTGAGACAAATTGCCAGAGCCCCTTGGTATATAAAAAATACTAACATTCACAGAGACCTGAATATACCTGCAGTAAAAGACGAAATTCCGAAATTTACATAGAAGTACAAGCAGAAGCTCATGTTTCACCCAAACATTCTAGCTAGAAATTTACTGAGACCTCTGAATCCCTCACGTCTCAAACGAAACTAATATATTCCCCATATATTAGTTACGATAACTCTACATTGCCTAAATCAATGGATATAGGGCAAATAGTTTTAATCTGAATATTATAAAAATAAGCTGAATTTCTGAATTTTTGAAAAATCATTGTTAGACCTAAGTTATTATTAGGTGATTCAATTGAATAAAATTACTATTAAAAAAAAAAAAAATTTAAATAACTTAGGTTCCTTACCTTAAGTAGAATAATGGCTGATTTCATAAAATCTGAAATATTTCTGCGGCCAAAGACAATATCCTCTTAAGTAATTAAGCATGAATTGAATAAGACTGTATACGTAATTCTAAACATTTTTCGAAAAGTCTTCTGAAATATTTATGGAACTACACCACACAACTTTTTTAAAAAGTAGACCATTTTGAAATTTTGTTTTGTCTTTCAAAACTGAAAAAAGACAAATATACAGGTCTTTTCTAGCGGTTGCAAACTTCTAACCGCTCCAGGTCGTAAAGGTGTTTTTTTCATAATAAGCTATGTAATTTATTTGTTTTTTTTTAATGGGAGGAGGTACCAATGTATATCCTTGCATATTGCTATCCAATTCATACTTTACTATTTCTTAAAAGTATGCCATTCAAATAAAAAAAAATGTCCGATTTTTTCTTTGAATGACGAGATGAAAACGGAAAAGTCCAGATATTTTTTTTCAAAATCCAGACCAAGATCATTTCCATTATGGCAATCATAACTGTAAATAAAATTAAGTCTGAGGGAATGTTAAAACCACTTCGCGTTGTTTTTAAAAAATACTTTGTTCAACTTTGTATTGAATTTTAATTTCAAATTGTTCTATCATAGTTTTTCCATTCGAAAATAGTTTTTGAATAAAACACCATCGAAACGAGTTATCGTTATCGAACAGAAAAGTGCTCGTTAACGATCTCGTAAACGATCATCATTACAATATTTTTCACAAAACCTAAAAAAAAAATTTTTGTTTTAACTTGGATTTTTTTTTACTTTATAAGATCTTTGTAAAAAGTTTGTTCAATTATTACATGGGTAGGAAGTGACAGCAAATTTGTTTTCTTGTGTGCGTGAAAAAATTAAATTTCTTTATTGGTATGCGTGTAATTATGAATTTTATTCACCACCAGAGCTCAGCTGTTGATAGAAACTCAACACCAGAGCTCAGCCGATTTTAGAAACTCCCCACCAGATTTTTTCTTTTGTTTTGATTCAGTTTGTGTTCGTGTTCACCACTAGGTTAGGTTAGGTTAGGTTAGACTGGCTGGCCGAGGCCACGCATAGACCTACAAGGTCCCTAGCGATACCAGAAAGGAGTCTTTATTGTTTCAGCGAAAGTAAACATCATTTAACATGCAAGCGTTGTTTGCAAATCTTATAAGAGAATTCACACTAAGTCCGGCGACTTCTTCTAGTCCCCCAAAAGTCGAAGCTCCTAAGTACTTCAAACGAGTTCCCGAGAGAGCGGGACAGAAGCAGAGGAGATGTTCCAGAGTCTCCTTTTCCTCTTCTAGACATTTCCTGCATTCATCACTGTCAGTCAGTTTTAGCTTAAACGCGTGAGCTGCCACCATACAGTGACCAGTTAGAACACCCACTAATGTTCTACAATTTTTACGGTCGAACGATATAACATTTTTTGTGTGTCTGCAGGTAGTTAAATTTGTTCACCTTGCATTCGCCCTTCTCCACATGCTTTCTTCCAGATATCTATTGATTTCCTGCAGAGGCATCAGTACTTCGCTGATTTGATCCTTTGGCAGACTAGTTCCCTTTATTGCAATATCATCTACTGTTTCGTTTCCCTCTATGCCCTTGTGACTCGGTACCCAATAGATACATAGCTTACGCTTGGTAGCCAGTTTGTCCATCGCTACTCTACACTGAAGGACATTCGATGTTAGTGCTTTTATGGCCGCTTGACTGTCTATATATATGTTTATTAGGCAGTTCTCTGTTTCATCTACGCAAGCTAGCTCCGCTGCCTTACGGGCAGCAAACACTTCTGCTTGGAATATGCTACAGTAATCGGGAAGTTTAAAAGACTTGCTGATGTTGAGTTCAGCACAGTAGACACTGAGGCATTCAATCCCGAAGTGTTTTTGAAAATCCCGGGATTTCGGGATTTGAAATTACAATCCCGGGATCCCGGGATTTGTTTGGGATTTTCGGGATTTTCCAATTAAATACAATAATTAATATAAAATTAAAGAAAAAATTGCTGCAACAATATTTTAAGTTTAATTTCATTTTAATTCGACAAAGAAATAATATTAATTAAATATTACATTAAACAAAACAAATAATATTTAAAATAAATATAGTGGAACAAAATGTAATTCTGTTTAAATTACATTGATCGAACAAGTCTTTTTTTTTTGCCACCTGAATCCGATTATAATCATAAAATTCTACCAGCTCCATTTCATGCCTTACATGAAAAACTTATTTTCAGTAGTTTTAGTATTATAGCGGGAACAGATACACGAATTGTTGTTTAAAACTATTGAAATTGGTGTCCATTCAAAAGTAAAACGCACACAAAACCAATTCATAAAGTTTTCAATATACGGTCAACAAAAAAATTTTAACATATATTTTTTTGTAAAAAAAAATTGTTTAAATTGAAAAAATTGTATTCAGATCGATAAAAATTGTTTGTTAACCGTTATTGACAAAATCTGCAAAAGTGGGTTCTTTTAATTTACCAATTAGATTGAATGTAAATGCACGGCTGTATTTTTGTGGAAAAACTTCAAAAATATCTTAAGCAATGCATAAAAAATGCATTTTTTGAATCCCGGGATTCCGGACTCAAAATCCCGGGTTTCCGGGATTGAGAAAACGTCCGGGATCCCGGGATTTCGGGATTCGGGATCCCGGGATTGAATGCCTTAGTAGACACCAGCCCCAACACCAGCTGACATTTTCGAGCCATCTGTGTATATATTGAAAGTTTTGCGCATTGGTTTCATGCCCGTGTTCACCACTAATTTCACATCATTTTCATATGATTTCACGCGCCAAACAGCGAAAAATGCAAAACTAGTATGTTTTAATAATATTATACATTTTTATATAGTTTTCTTCATCGGTCATTTTTCAATAAGCTGAGTACAAAATACTACACTCCATTGCAGAAGTGATTGATAATATTGGGGTGTAAAGAAATTTAATTTTATTAATTGTATTTTGCAATATATTTGCAGACATAAAATAATTTATAGTAAGAGAAATGCCCAGTTTTGAAAGGGTTCGTAGGGTAATTACAAAGTGAAGTTCTTGTGGTGTTCATTGGTTTGGTTGGGCAGCTGAACAGATGCGCCACGTCATGTGTGCACCTTGTAGGTCTTGGTAGGAGCTCTTCCCCTCTGCCACAGGTGGTGATCTTCCGATCAGGACATTGGTTGTAATTTTGTGTCTTTGAAACAACCGCATCCGAGTGGAGTTCACAAAAACCCAATGGTTACACTCTCTAGAACTCAATCATCTTAAAAAAAATGTCCAGTTTGGTGTATAACCATTTTCAAAAATATGTTTATATTTACTAATACGCACAATGTAATTGATGAGTTGAGGTGGACTTCAAAAGGTGTCCAACAAAATTCCGGAAGATTTTTGGTCGATAAATATATCCGCTTCAAAAATGGGGTGGTTGGCTGTCAAAATCTTCAAAATTCGAAAAAATAAGAAAAAGCAAAAGGATTTGCAGTATCGAGAATTCAGGTTTTATTCGTTTTAAATATTACCTTTTCGGTTTCCAAAATACGATTAACAATAAGAGCGCTAAAAACGACGTAGAACCCAAGTTCTCTCGTAATTCGATAAAAAGTACTCAAAATCCTAATGGGCTCAGCGCCACCAATATTTCAACTTAAAACTAACAATTTCGAACTTAACATTAACAGGGTTGGCGTAAACATTCTACCCCTTGCAGTGTCACTGCAAAAAACTAACTTAAACTATTACATTTCAAAAATCAAAGATATTACAAAACTATTTAAAAATAATCTTAGCAATCATTTTAGCTTCAATGCCTTATGGATTATTAAATTAAAAATAACTGCTACCACCACTAAAAAGAGAAAAAATAAAAGAGAAAGAACAATTCATTGTGTGGGCGCAAAGTCCTGTGTACGAATGAGGTGCTTCGCTTCGTAGGGTGTCAGAAAAGCTAATGACGCTCTATTGCATCGCCTTTGGGTATACGTCTACCCTTTTCATAAATTGGACTGGCGCCGACTGGTCTCGGGAGCACAGAAAACAGAGCGCGTGATCCTGAGGTAGATGATGGCCGATAAACTTCACCTGGTCTTGTGACTTGCCAGTGGAGAGGTCTTCTACTTCGTGCCCGAGACGAACTAGGTCTCATTGGACGGGATGAACGCTTACTTATTGTATGCACCTTTCTGCAAAGAAACTTTATTAGAAATTGGAAACCAAGAAAAAAAATAACGCAAAGACAATTTTATTGGCTTTCTCTCCAATGAGGTCCGAAATTCAATGCGTTTCACTATCCATGTTGTATATTTTTAAATATTCTCCTGCTTATCTAAAAAATACGGAAAATTTGCTGTCACAGAATTGAAATACGATACGCTAGCAATTTTGTTGTACGATGGTGGTCCAGTCAGAATCCATCCGAAAACAGTTTCTTGCGCCATCAGAGAACCCAAAATGTTGCGTCGGATGCCATCAAGAACAATTGCTGGATAGATGTCACCACCTATCAAAACATCAAACTGGTCACTTTTCTTAAAATCTGCATCAGCAAGTTTCATGCCAAGGATGCTTTGGTCTATAGAAACATCCATTGAGTGGGTGGGAAGATTTCCTGTAAGCTGCGGGAAAATCAACGCAGAAGCTTCTATCTTTAATTGGGGACTTATGGGCGAGCTCAAAACGAAAGTGCACGATTTCTGAATATTTGCTGAAATGGCATTGTTCAGACCAGAAACTTATGCATGGACGCTGGTAACTGGTAGCTTAAGAATTTTCTGGAGGCGCTCCGAAATGAACGTTCCTTCAGATCCAGAACGCCCGTGCAGTATACACTGAACCCAAATAACAAATGTTGACCATTGCGGTCCCCAGTAGTATTTTTGGTCGTAGTACAAAAATTATATTGCACATTTTGAACTTCAGAAACAAAAGGAATGGACTGTATTTGCACAGTGTGTGGTTTTGAAAGAATGTGAGAAAAGGAAGTAGAGGGGGAGCTATCGGGTTCCATACTAGGGGCAGGATTGGAACTAACTGCAGGTGAACCCGAACATAAATTAAACGTCTTCACTTTTGAAAATCGTTCAGAAGCATCCATTTCTAAAAATAGAGACACGTTTTAATATTGTGCTCAGGCGAAGAGCAAAGACAACAATTAGAATTTGAAAATTTGGTTTGGAAAGTTTTCACCCTTCTGCTAGTTGACTGTATGGGTGTTGACAAATTTTGATCCTTCAAAGTGGTCACAGAGGATGATGTGCCTCTGAGATCTGAAACCGTGTCCAGAGTCTGAAAACGACCAGTTAAAAATCCATCAAAATCTGTCCACTTGGGAATTTCAGTCTAATTCGTAATTGACTGTTCCCATAACGTCAAAGTTACTTCCGGCAATCTGGTATAGCAAAGATACACCAAAATAGAATCCCAATTATGCATATCGAAATTGTACGTATTTAAAGCGACTATACAATTATTTATATTGCGCTGTAGTTTCTTAAACAAAACTTTGAGTTGAGAATTTACTAAAATCCGTTTATTTTCGTCCGACAGGTTTTGCCACGCAAAACAGGTTTGAGTCTTTTGGTTTAAATAATACAGCTTTTCCATAGCAGACAGACCACTATTTAAAATATAGATTGCTATGAACATGTCACGAAAAGAAGGCCATGCGACATAATCATAAGCCATAGAAAATTTCAGTGTCAAATGGCGGAACACGAAAACGATGAGAGTTATCAATGGCAGAAGAAAGAGGGTCATTAATGTTCATTGTAGAGCTACCCGATGGTTGAGAACCTGCATTCAAGACCGCAGTTTGCTCTCCCAACAACGCAGCACAACTTATATAGGCGGTGTAGACTTCCCGATATTTTGCCTTTGCTACCGTATTTCCCTGGTCTCCCCCTGCTGCGGTCACGGAATGCAAACACGCCCGATAATGTGTTTTGACATTCGCCCAAAGCTCCTTTATTTCCTCCCTCTGGACGTCCAACTTATAAATGGTGTGGTTATCTGCCAGGCTATACTCCTCTTCAAATTACAAAACGTCATCGGCCGCTTGAATAAAATGTGCAAGCTCCGCCATATCAAAAAATTTTCCAAAAACAAATGAAAATTTCCAAAAAAATAAACGACTGAACCAAGTTTTTTCCACTCAATAAAAATAGCGTAGGAAAAAAAAATCCAGAAAATTGTTGAAAATCAAAATTCTAAAAACAAAAAATTTCCAAAAACAAATGAAAATTTCCAAAAAAAATAAATGACAATAGAAATCCCGCGAAATCTCAATAAAAAATAGCGTAGATAAGAATTGTCGCGAACGTTTTCGAATACTCCCAACAACCAAAATGTTCAAAAAATAATAAAAAAAAAATGTATGCAAAAATTCCAAAAAGTATTAAAATTTTGGAAAATCTGGGAAAAATTTTTATTTTGGTGTCGTCACCAGCAAAGTACAATAACTTTTTAGAAAAACAGTGCAAAAAATCCAACAACAACCTTTTTTTTTTTAATATAAACTGGTACTTGGCAACTCTATTACCGAACAAATAAACCAAAATGTCAAAATTGACTTAATTCGCGTAATTTTTGTTAAGTGACAAAATTAATCAAAAGTAAATTGGAAAAACCTCAACAAATTTCATGTTGCATGTAGTGGTGGGCGTGGCTAAATCCTCCTTCTTCCAAAAAATTCCAATAAAAATCCAATTTTTCTCCTGCTGTTTTGTGTTGTTTTGTTGTTGTTACAGATTCCACTTGTTGATTTTCCTCTGTTTGAGTTTATGGTTGCGCTGTTTCCCTCTGTTGTGTTCCACTTGTTTTTTTCTTTGTTATCACTGAATTTCATTTCATTTACGTTATTTTACTTATTAAATTTTTGTTTTTAATTCACTTTTTGAAAACAAATCAAAAACGCTGATGCAGCGTGCAAAGTAAAAGAGAAAATATGTTCGTATCGTAATCGTATATGAGAATCGAAACAAAATGTCAAAAAACGAAAGCTTTTTTTCTTTTTTTGTTAAAAGGGTTGCTATTGTCCTCTTTTAGTACTATTTTGTATTAGTGAGGATTTTATCAAAAATATAACTTCTTTTCAGTCAAAAGTTACAAATTGAAGCGAAAAATTTTGAAAGTTTTAAATTTTTTGGAAAAAAAAAAAATTGAAATTTAAAATTTTGTCGTTTCTAATTCACGTCAACAAATCTTTATACCGCAACGAAAAGAGTAACGAAAAGGAAACGAGAGGAAATAAAAGCTTGTATTCTTTAGTATCTTTCTTTGCCGATGTTATTGCAAATGGAACCGAAGCAACGAGTATTCAAAAGAGAGGTCAAAAAGAATAAAACCAAAGGAAAATTAAATTATGTATTAATTTTTCCGGCGGTAATTTTTTCGGCGATTGACGCGAAAAATCATTAGACTTTCAATTTTGGTAGGAAATACAAAATCCCAATTTAAAATTTCCCGTTAACAAATCTTTATAGCGAGAGGAAATAAAAGCTTTTTTTCTTTGCTGTATTCCCTTGAAAATGTTCCAACAAAATGGGGCCGGCAACAAAGATTTAAAAAATGAGGCCAAAGGAAAATTAAATTACGTAGGTAATTTTTCCCGCTTTATTTATGAACTTTATCAAAAATTGCGCGCACTTTATCATCAATAAAAATGAAATAAAAGCAAGCACCTGATACCAAAAAAGTTCCGAAATATACTGCAAATCCAATAAAAACTTCTCCAGCAGAAAAAATCCCTGCCAGTCCGGATCGATTGGACCAAATGATGCGTTGGAGTGGACTTCAAAAGGTGTCCAACGAAATTCCGGAAGAATTTTGGTCGATTAATATATCCGCTTCAAAAATGGCGTGGTTGGCTGTCAAAATCTTCAAAATTGGAAAAAATAAGGAAAAGCAAAAGGATTTGCAGTATCGAGAATTCAGGTTTTATTCGTTTTAAATATACGATAGAACCCAAGTTCTCTCGTAATTCGATAAAAAGTACTCAAAATCCTAATGGGCTCAGCGCCACCTATATTTCAACTTAAAACTAACAATTTCGAACTTAACATTAACAGGGTTGGCATAAACAGTCATTAATATTGAACCTGGGCTTGCGGAAAATTTTCAAGTTTTTATATGCTGTATCTAATATTTCCTTTTCATTAGATGGGTTGATATTGCGTGGAGCTAACTGAATAGTTCTATGTACTCTATTATTGTAATCATTAATTAAATTTTGATACTTTTCAATCCACTTGTATGTTCCATGATAACTAAACTCTTTCCAAATCATTTCCTACTAGCAGGGCCCGGTTCGCTTTGCTGCCCCTAAAAAAGTTCTTTAAGGTCATAATAAATTAATGCAAACATTTGGCACATATTTTTATTGGGAGCCCAAGTGTAGCATTTTGAAATATTGAATTGCATGAAAAGTGCTACGCCCCGCTGTCCAATTCCGACCATATGTAACATTGAACTTAGAATTGAAAGCATGAAATCATTTCCCGTTGAAAATTGTTCATTAGGAGCCCAATTGTAACATTTTTTAAAATATTGAATTGTATGGGAAGTGCCACGCCCCGCTGTCCAATTCCAATATGTTGCATTGAAGGCATAGAACCATTTCCCGTTGCAGAATATTCAATGGGAGCCCAATAATGGCACTTTGAAGTATTGAATTGTATGGGCGGTGCCACGCCCCTTTGTCCAATTACGCCGATAAGTTGTATTTAGCTTAGAGTTGAAACCATGGAACCATTTGCCAAATTTTGTTGGAAAACATTAAATGAGAGGCCAGTTGCAGCAATTTTAAATATTGGTTTGTATGGGCGGTGCCACGCCCCTTTGTCCAATTACGCCGATGTGTTGCATTTAGCTTAGAGTTGAAACCATGAAGCCATCTGCCAAATTTCTTTGGGAAACATTGTGTGGGAGCGCTATTACAGCATTTTCAAATATTGACTTGTATGGGCGGTGCCACGACCCATTGTCTATTCCCGGCCATTTGTAGCCCAGATTATGGCTGGGGTCTTATAGTATGTTCATGGCAAATTTAATTTTATTGTGATCAAAAACGTCTGAGATTTAGCAGTTTTTACTAACTTGTGGGCGGTAAAAGTGGGCGTGTCAAAACCTATCCTATGTCACAACTCACGACCCCTAGAACACATATATAAATTTTGGTGAGAATCGGTGCTACAGTTTTCGCGTCTACTGGTGACAAACATACACGTCTCTTTTATATATATAGATACCGTTATGTTAAAATGTTCGGCAATAGATGCTTTCAATACACAATACGTTGAGTAATGATTAATTTTGAGTTGTTGCATCAAGTTGTGAAATACTTTGTTGAAAAACTCTTTTCCGTCATCAGTTTGAAGGTTATGTGGTATGCGTCCTTGCAGTGGCGCACCCAGGATTTTTTTTTGGGGGGTGGGTTTACAAAAATGGTTTAATTTAGAAAATTATCATATTGATATTCTTACTAAATTTATGAACTACTTTGAATTGGATAAGTTAGTAGCTAGTGAGTATAGGTACCAGCTAGAGAATTTGATCCCGAAAGGTTTTGGCAATCCCTTGCTTTCTTTCTTGCATCCCGTCCTCAGGATTTTTAAAATATTTTTTTTTTGATAAAAAGAAAAACGTTGATGTAAGTTTTTTTCAGAAAAAAAAAAATAACTTAAAACTTCTATTACACCGTTCGACACTAAAAAATGCACCGTTTAGATCGTATTTTTGCATTTTTCATGTAAATTCATCTCGTCAGACTAAAAAAACTCCGATATTTTCATTTATAAAATTTTTTTTATTATTATTATTATTATTATTATTATTATTATTATTATTATTATTATTATTATTATTATTATTATTATTATTATTATTATTATTATTATTATTATTATTATTATTATTATTATTATTATTATTATTATTATTATTATTATTATTATTATTATTATTATTATTATTATTATTATTATTATTATTATTATTATTATTATTATTATTATTATTATTATTATTATTATTATTATTATTATTATTATTATTATTATTATTATTATTATTATTATTATTATTATTATTATTATTATTATTATTATTATTATTATTATTATTATTATTATTATTATTATTATTATGAATTTATTAGCATAAAAGAATTATCTTTTAAATGCAACAGGTTAAATAAATAATCAACAGATTAAGATTAAGCTTAAGATTTTCTTAATTTTCATAGAGTGAATTTTTCTCTACAAATTTTTTAGCAGAAAATTGAACTCTCTTGCGTTTTTTTTCTATATTATGAATTTTTTCAAACAATGTTTCTAGTCTAGCGTGATGAGTTTACATCCTATCGTAAAAAGTTTACATGTTTTTAATGGTGTCAGCGAATTACAACCCAGTAGTAAATTTCGCAAGGCCTCTCCGCTAGAGGCATGCCTGCACGCCTGTTATGGGAAGAAATAACATATTCCATCCTCGCTTCTAGTGGAGGCATGACAGTATGCCTGCGCTAGAAGGGAGCTGGGGTGGTGTTAATGGATTTTCTACGCAATGTGCTTACATATTTAGAAGATATTTTTTGTTTTTGGGAACGTGGGTTCAAACCCTAATTTCGAAAATTTTTATACCCCCACACTCACTGTGGCAGGGTATACTCACTTTGTCACAACGTATGGGCGGTGCCACGACCCATTGTCTATTCCCGGCCATTTGTAGCCCAGATTATGGCTGGGGTCTTATAGTATGTTCATGGCAAATTTAATTTTATTGTGATCAAAAACGTCTGAGATTTAGCAGTTTTTACTAACTTGTGGGCGGTAAAAGTGGGCGTGTCAAAACCTATCCTATGTCACAACTCACGACCCCTAGAACACATATATAAATTTTGGTGAGAATCGGTGCTACAGTTTTCGCGTCTACTGGTGACAAACATACACGTCTCTTTTATATATATAGATACCGTTCTGTTAAAATGTTCGGCAATAGATGCTTTCAATACACAATACGTTGAGTAATGATTAATTTTGAGTTGTTGCATCAAGTTGTGAAATACTTTGTTGAAAAACTCTTTTCCGTCATCAGTTTGAAGGTTATGTGGTATGCGTCCTTGCAGTGGCGCACCCAGGATTTTTTTTTGGGGGGTGGGTTTACAAAAATGGTTTAATTTAGAAAATTATCATATTGATATTCTTACTAAATTTATGAACTACTTTGAATTGGATAAGTTAGTAGCTAGTGAGTATAGGTACCAGCTAGAGAATTTGATCCCGAAAGGTTTTGGCAATCCCTTGCTTTCTTTCTTGCATCCCGTCCTCAGGATTTTTAAAATATTTTTTTTTTGATAAAAAGAAAAACGTTGATGTAAGTTTTTTTCAGAAAAAAAAAAATAACTTAAAACTTCTATTACACCGTTCGACACTAAAAAATGCACCGTTTAGATCGTATTTTTGCATTTTTCATGTAAATTCATCTCGTCAGACTAAAAAAACTCCGATATTTTCATTTATAAAATTTTTTTTATTATTATTATTATTATTATTATTATTATTATTATTATTATTATTATTATTATTATTATTATTATTATTATTATTATTATTATTATTATTATTATTATTATTATTATTATTATTATTATTATTATTATTATTATTATTATTATTATTATTATTATTATTATTATTATTATTATTATTATTATTATTATTATTATTATTATTATTATTATTATTATTATTATTATTATTATGAATTTATTAGCATAAAAGAATTATCTTTTAAATGCAACAGGTTAAATAAATAATCAACAGATTAAGATTAAGCTTAAGATTTTCTTAATTTTCATAGAGTGAATTTTTCTCTACAAATTTTTTAGCAGAAAATTGAACTCTCTTGCGTTTTTTTTCTATATTATGAATTTTTTCAAACAATGTTTCTAGTCTAGCGTGATGAGTTTACATCCTATCGTAAAAAGTTTACATGTTTTTAATGGTGTCAGCGAATTACAACCCAGTAGTAAATTTCGCAAGGCCTCTCCGCTAGAGGCATGCCTGCACGCCTGTTATGGGAAGAAATAACATATTCCATCCTCGCTTCTAGTGGAGGCATGACAGTATGCCTGCGCTAGAAGGGAGCTGGGGTGGTGTTAATGGATTTTCTACGCAATGTGCTTACATATTTAGAAGATATTTTTTGTTTTTGGGAACGTGGGTTCAAACCCTAATTTCGAAAATTTTTATACCCCCACACTCACTGTGGCAGGGTATACTCACTTTGTCACAACGTTTGTAACGCCCATAAGGAGGCGTGTCCGGTATGGAAAAGTATATATATTCTTGATCAGTATCACCTCCTGAGTCGATTTAGCGATGTCCGTCTGTCTGTCCGTCTGTCCGTCTGTCCGTCTGTCCGTCTGTCCGTCTGTCCGTCTGTCCGTCCGCACGATAGCGGTCGCAGTTTTGGAGATATCGACTTGAAACTTTGGGTACATGTTTTTCTCGTGAATACTGAGATCAAGTTCGAGAATCAGCCAAATCGGACAAAAACTGGGCGTGGCTCCCATACACCGAAAAAAAAGGTAAAAATTTTTTATTGTTGTATTCGATTGGAAATGTTTAGAAACGTATTTTTGACATGGTCCGAGGTTCCGAAGCCACATATATAAGGGTCTAAATGGGGTCTTGAGACCAATTTTTTTTTTTTGGTGGATTTAATTGGAAATTTTTAGAAATGGATTTTGGACATGGTCCGAGGTTCCGAAGCCACATATATAAGGGTCTAAATGGGGTCTTGAGACCAATTTTTTTTTTTCGGTGGATTTGATTGGAAATGTTTAGAAATGGATTTTGGACATGGTCCGGGCTCCAAAACCACCTATAATTGGCTCAAAATAGGGTCTTGAGACCACATTTTTATATGTTCGAGGTACTTCTTCCTACTGTGTGGGGGTATTTCAGCTTCGGTATAGCCGAAGATAGTCCACTCTCTAGTTTTTATTTATTTTTGAACGTTGATTTCAGATCTGTTTACGGTTTTTTGTTACCAACTCTTGTTTTTAAGTTGTAGTAAAAATCGTGAAAACTGAGCTTCCTTCCTAGCGGAGGCATGCCAGTATGCCAGCGCTAGATGGTGTCAATGGATTTGCTACGCAATACGCTTAAATATTTTGAAGATATTTTATGTTTTTTGGGTTTTTGGTTTTGGTTTTTTTGATTATGGCAATTTTTTTTTTCGTTTTTTTATTTTTAAAATTTTTTTTGAATACATTTTTTACTTTGATTTTAAATCTGTTAACGGTTTGCCGTTATCAGCTCTTGTTTTTAAGTTTTAGTAAAAATGGTGAAAACGAAGCATTGAACAGATTTAGATACACAATTTTTGAACGAATTGTTTGATTAGTATTATATTTTATAAGTTTTTTAAAGGACAACAATATTGTGGAACATTAATTTGTTGTATCTCTTTCAGTTTATGAAATAAAATGGAATACCTACACTCAAAAAAGATTTTTTTTCCAAATTCAAATATTTTTCGAAATATTTAATTAACTAATCTAATTAAAATAGTTGATTTCCAGATTGATTTAAAGAAAATCTCTTGAATTTTCTAAAACATTCAAATTTCCAACAATATCACATATTGATTTGGAAATATTTTAGGAATATGATGTATTTTATTTTGCAAAATTGATTTATTTTTCTATACCGACATTTTAGAATTCTTTTTTGGAGGCTTGAAAGAATTTTTGTGGATGCCGAAGGTTATTTAATGCAAATCCAATAACTTTACATACACATTTATACCAAAATACCCAAAATTTGTTTCTGGAATTTAGATAATTTTTTCTTTATTTGTATTTTGCAATATGTTTATAAGAGTTCATAAAATTCTCTACATTTTGCATCAACCTCCCAAAAAAAATTTCAATAATTTCGTTTGCTAAAAAACTTACAATTTTCATTATAGAACATTTGAAATTGAATCAGTTCAAAAGTTGTGGTACTAAAACCGAAAAACCGTTAACTACCATGAAATCAGCGCATCAATGAATCAGTTATCATATCACAAACACCAAAAAGTGTATAGTAATAACATTTTTTTTTTAATAATTATTAAATAATTATTAATTACTACATCCTTTTATAGAGGAGGAGAAATCAAATTGAATTAACTATAAACATACAATTTGCTATGTAACCGCATTAATGAGTCGATAATGTGTATGATTTCTTTAATTCAAATTATTACGATTAATTTCTGCAATTTGTATAAAAAAACTCAAAGTTACAAAAAATTAAATTTTTCAATCAAACTTTTCAAAACACCCATTTACAAAAAATACATAAGATCTAATATACGCAGTTAGATCATAGTAAAATAATGTCATTATTAGACGAACGTGTTAAAAGGCCGCGCTCGCCTTGTCAGTAGCCAAGTGTCCCGGGTTCAACTCTCAGCTTGGCCAAAACGCAAGTAAGTAAATAAAAATTTATATGAACTAAAGAGTTCGAAAATATAATATCAGAATCATAAAATATAACATTTACATGCCAAAAATAAAATTTACAATGAGTGAAAAATATAAATTTAATTTAAAATTAAATAAAAAGGGAAATTCTAAAAATAGATGTTCCAAATATATTTTTTGGGCTAATTTTAGCTCAGCCAATCAAAGCCGAATATAGCGTCAGAACGAGGAAACGGAGGGAAATTAAAAGACACCATCCAACTCCGCTTCTACGACCATGCCTGCCAGCAGCATACGCATGGAAGCGACAGACGTAGGCCTGTTTATTTGTCCCGTTTCATATAAAAAATAAGTGGAGGTTGGAAGCGGGGAGGGAAGGCATCCGAACTCCTAAAGAGGCATACTGGCATGCCTGCAGACACCTTCTTTTGACCACTGGGAATATACATAAAGAATCTACATAGAAGGTTCTGGAAAATTCCATATTAATAAAGAAATGAGGAGAATCTTCCAGAAACCTTTAATTTCATAACGACGCTTCTCCATTTCATCACCTTCTTTGTCTTTGGCGAAGAACATAGAAATTGGTTTTGTCAACAACTTAATACTACACTGAGAAAAAAATCCAAACGAAACGTTGTCAAAACGTTCCGAACCGTTGTCAATTTCCAGCCAAAACTGAATGTTCTGATTTTGACAACAAAACGTTTCAATTTATTTGAAACTGCCCATTAATGAATTGAAACGGCACATTGATGAATTGAGACGCAAATGTTGTTGTTTCAAGACTACAAATTTTTGTTTTGCGACTGAAATGTTTATGATTTCATGAATTGAAAATACAAAAAAGGTTATTGGAAATATTTAAATTTAATTAATTTTTGTATTTTTTTACTCTAAATTATTTTTTTAAACAACATTATTGATATTTCATTGCTATATTTTATTTTCGAAATAAAGAAATGGTTTAAATTTTTGTTTACTTATCGAGATTGAACCCAGGCCATTCGGATACATAGACGCTCCCCTTAGCACGCTTGCCTACCGCTGTGTGTATTTTGCAATGTTTTAACTGCATACATATACTATGAAATATAACTGAAAACAGTTTTACTCTTTGAGATAGTGGGTTCGAATCTCAGATGGAGCAATTTATTTTTGTTTCCTTTTTACCACATTGCTTTTTGTATTCTTTTTTTTGAGATTTCTTGAAACTGACTCAAAAATGCAAAAAAATTAAAATCGGCTAATGCAGATCGGTTTTTTTTGCACAAATAAATATAAAAAATAATAAAAAACAAATAATTGAAAAAAAATTTGGTCTGACTGAGATTCGAACCAACGCTCCAGTAACTCATACCATCTTCAAAAAGTGAAACGTTTTCAGTTGTGTTTTAGAACTGTGCGGTGTTGAATTTTTCGTAACGATACCCGTTTCAAATCATAACCATGCAGTTCTGATTTTTTTTCCCTCTGTGTACCCATTTAAACTGTACATGTAAACTTTTAAATTTAAAGCGCCCTATACTGGGTTTAAAGTGATTTTAAAGTTTTTGTTTTCTATGTGTAGTTCTGTTTTATCATAGTTCTTATGAGGTTTTTTATAAAATAACAGACTAAATAAACCTTATGTTAAATTCCATCTTTTAATTCCAATTTGTATTGTCGCGGTATAAACTCGTGTTTGTTTGTTTGTTCTTGTTTATATGTTTCCCTTTTGTTTTGGGCGACGGGCGAACAAAATCAGAGGAAATCACGCACTAACCAAAAGAACTCACGGAACAATTTTATTGATTGTTTTTTTTTTTTTAAATATAAAAACAAATTTGCCACTCGCGGGTGGAACGCGACCGGCGCGGGGAAGAAGACAACTGAATATTTTGTTTGAGCTGTCAAAGTTCTCTTGCTTTCTTTTCCTTTCTTTCGCTTTTGCTTTCGTTATGTTAGCTAAGTGAGCAGCGGCGATCCGATGAAGGTATTGCCAGCCTCGCCATTACAATAGGAGAATGTCAAAACCTGGACTAAAGCTTTTGTACTCTTTGAACCTGTTTGAGGGAGGGGAATCTGTCGACATTTATGCTTTCGCCTATACATACATGAGTGCCGCCAAAGTCAGTATTTTCATTTTGGTGGGTGCGGGGGTGTATATGTAAATTTGCCAAACACACTCTAGAAAAATCTGAGAAGATCTTTCACATATAGGTTTGGGTAAAGCCCCTACTGCGAATACTGGCTTCTGCGTAGGTCGCGCTTATTGTGGGGGGGGGGAGATGTTAGAGAAATGGAAAGTGAGCGCCATATATGCGTTCATACAGACAGGTTCTTTAGTTCTTTTTGAGTAGGGAAAAAGAAAAGTACAAAAGATTTAGATTTTTAAATGGATTTTATTTTTAATAATTTGTGTTGGAAAATTTTTGATAGTTTTCTTTACTTTTTTAATTGTATTTTTTTTGAGTGGTGGCTGTCTGTCTGTCTGTCTGTCTGTCTGTCTGTCTGTCTGTCTGTCTGTCTGTCTGTCTGTCTGTCTGTCTGTCTGTCTGTCTGTCTGTCTGTCTGTCTGTCTGTCTGTCTGTCTGTCTGTCTGTCTGTCTGTCTGTCTGTCTGTCTGTCTGTCAGCCTATCTGTCTGTCTGCCTGCCTGCCTGTCTGTCTGTCTGTCTGTCTGTCTTTTTTTTTTATAATATATATCGAATCCATTTCGATATCTACCATTTTCAATGGGGTCATCTTTATTTATAACAAGAAATCCATGTTTATCTCGCCAACATTCAGTACACATTTCCATACAGTTTTTAAAAATCATGTCTGTACCCACATGATAGTTATATATATGTTTAATATTTATTTCATACTAGCTGTTACATACCCGGCGTTGCACGGGTTCTATAAAATTTTAAAATAAATATATATAGGAATTTGCGACAACTTCAATGGCGCTGTAGTTGATAGTTTATTCCCCCCGTGAAACTTGGTGCCAGTTGTAATCCCACCCAGTAGCAATCACCCATATAAAGTCCAAGGACGCACTTGGTGGCAGTTGTAATCCAACCTGGCATGATCCACACAAAAAATGTCCAAGGACGCAATTGGTGGCTGTTGTTATCCCACCCGGCATGATTCAGCCAAAAAAGTCCAAGGACGCAATTGGTGGCAGTTGTAATCCCACCCGGTATGATTCACCCAAAAAATGTCCAAGGACGCACTTGGTGGCATCTGTAGTCCCACCCGGTATGATTCAGCCAAAAAAGTCCAAGGACGCAATTGGTGGCAGCTGTAATCCCACCCGGTATGATTCAGCCAAAAAAAGTCCAAGGACGCACTTGGTGGCAGTTGTAATCCAACCCGGCATGATCCACCCAAAAAATGTCCAAGGACGCACTTGGTGGCAGCTGTAGTCCCACCCGGTATGATTCACAAAAAAAGAGTCCAAGAACACACTTGGTGGCAGCTGTAATCCCACCCGGCATGATTCAGCCAAGAAAAGTCCAAGGACGCGCTGGGTGGCAGCTGTAATCCCACCTGACATGAATCAACCAAAAAATGTCCAAGGAAGCACTTGGTGGCAGCTGTAATCCCACCTGACATGAATCACCCAGGAAAAGTCCAAAGACGCACTTGGTGGCAGCTGTAATACCAACTGACATGATTCACCCAAGAAAAGTCCAAGGACTGGTATTTAGCTTATGGTATTTAAGTTATGTGTTGTGTGGGAGGTGCCACGCCCCTTTGTCCAATTATTCCCATATTCGACACATAGCTGGGAAAACATACTATACAGCTCCATTCCAAATTTCATTGAAATATATCCAATAGTTGCCTAATTAGCTGTTATTTAAGTTACGTGTTGTGTGGGCGGTGCCACGCCCCTTGTCCTATTATTCCCATTTTCGACACATAGCAGTACAACTCCATTCCAAATTTCACTAAAATATATCCAATAGTTGCTTAATTAGCTGGTATTTAAGTTATGTGTTGTGTGGGAGGTGCCGCGGCCCTTTGTCCAATTATTCCCATATTCGACACATAGCTGGGAAAACATACTATACAGCTCCATTCCAAATTTCATTGAAATATATCCAATGGTTGCCTAATTAGCTGTTATTTAAGTTACGTGTTGTGTGGGCGGTGCCACGCCCCTTGTCCTATTATTCCCATTTTCGACACATAGCAGTACAACTCCATTCCAAATTTCACTAAAATATATCCAATAGTTGCTTAATTAGCTGTTATTTAAGTTACGTGTTGTGTGGGCGGTGCCACGCCCCTTGTCCAATTATGCTCATATTTGGCATAAAGCTTGGAAAAGTTATTATGCAACTTCGTGCTAAATTTCGTATTTATTATTCAATTTTCTATTCAAATTCAATTCATTAGTTACTAAATTACCTTGTAGACATATTTTGTGTTGTATGGGAGGTGCCACGCCCCTTTGTCCAATCCCAACCGCATATAGCCTACATGTCGATACCTATAGAATATATCCTGAAAGTTTCAAGAGAATCGGTACAGCCGTTTAGCCGTGATTGAGGGACAAACAGACAGACATACAGACAGACACACACTCAGTTTTATAATATATATATGGATTGTTTAAACAATCATACTAGTTGAATACCCTGGCGTTGCTCAGACTTATACTTACAGTAGTGAAAGTGCCCTCCCGTAAACCTTTCCGTGAACCCCCAAAACACCAGAGCTTAATATAGAAATTTGTAGAACTCTAGGTTCAGCGGTTTGGGCTGCGCGGTGATGAGTCAGTATATCACCAATCATTCCATGAATCGGGACAAACAATTTTATATTTGTAATTGCGTGACGCCTCATTTGAAGTTCTCATTTCTAGAAATTATTTTTTAATCAAAATAGGTTTGTTCTGTTTAGTTTTTTTTTGTCAAATGCTTGACCATTGTTCAATTTTTCTCATTGAATTTGGAAGAAGAAGCATAATACCATGTCTGCTGGAAAGTATGTCATATATATTTTGAAGTAATACTTCAATTATATGAGTGGTACCCCGCTTCTTTGACCAATCAAGTTCAAAGTGGTACATAAACCTTCCAGAGCTCACAAATAAACGTATGGTTGTACAGCTTTAAATGAACCCCATTATTGACTTTTATCATCGTCGTCTCCCAAAAAATTAATTTGCAACAATTTTGGTTCTACATTTGGTAATGGAAGCAAAGAACCGGTGCGATGGTACACTTGACCCTGTATTAGAATGACAGAAAAAGCGTTGAAATCGTGTTTTGAGCCATTTTTTTAATGGTAATTTTACCTTGAATTTTGAACGTAGAATCAAAAGTCCGACCTTGTGCACCAAAGGACGCCAATTCAAAGCAGCAATTGATTTTTCGAATTCTTTTCAAAAATAGTCTTGACTCCGCATTTCCACCCGACATCAAAGTTTTCAGAGGTTCCGGCGGTGGAGCTGCATTTTGTGCTCACGACTGCTCTCTTCAAATTGCATGTTGGTATGGTGTTAAATCTTCCCTTGCCCGTTGTTGAATTTGATTTATTCGGGTTCTCCGACCGATGTTAGGATGTCGTCGTCCAGGCATTTAAATTGGCTTTGAAAATATTTTTGTTTGTTTAGTGTAGTTTTTTTTTTGTTAAATGCTTGACCTTTGTCCAATTTTACTCATTGAATTGTACTTTTGGAATAAGAATCGTATTACCATGTGTGCTGGAAAGTATCCCAGATATATTTTCTAGTAATACTTAAATTGTATGAGTGGTACCACGCTCTTTTGACCAATCAAGTAAAACTTCATCATTCTCAGAAAATGTAAAATTTCCCATTCCCTTGATCGGTTTAATCCATTTACTCAGATATTGATATTTCGGCTGATGCAATGATTTTGAATATAGAGATATATAGAGATATATTAAGTCTGTTTTTCAACTTTTTCAGGAGAGCAAAAAAATTGGAAAAATCGAAATTCTAAAAACATCAACCAATTTGCTATCAAATTGACTAAGTCTTAGCTAAACATTTTTTTGATTACAACTTTGGATGCTCATCTTACATACCATTTTTTGGATTGATTGGACGAAAGAATTCAATGCATTTAAAGGTTTTAGTGAGTTAAGATGTTATTCAAAATTGAAAATACTAAGCAACTAATTGCAATAGGAGCAAACCGATGACACAGAATTGTAGGTATCCTAAATGCGAAAGTATTGCCATAAAAATCTCGATTTTTACTTATGTCGACATAAGATGTTATCGCTAACGGGTAGATATATGTAAATATTTTCAAATTAGCATTAACATTTGAATTTTTGGATCTTTCTAAATACTTAGAACTAACAATAATTTTTAACGATGCAATTTAACAATTTAATTAATATTTAACAATTTAAACAAATGCTTGTTGCCCTAATCCATCGATTTGGACATATGGGTTTGATTACACTTTTGTATAAAAGGATTTTATATGTGGTTCGAGTTATTTTAGTTTGATTTGCGTAATTTTAGACTCGATGTGTTTTTTGCAGGTGAGTCTGCGATCGAGATGCATACCAAGTTATTTAGTTTCGGTACATTGTGGTATAACACTATCATTTATTTTAAGCGTGGGGAAACCGGCTGCTTTGGGGTACACCGGCAAGAATATCAAATCTACGAGAAACGAAACTTTTATGTTTAACTACAAATTTTCTGTGGGTCAAGTAGTTGTCAAGCAAAATGTGCATGCTTGCGGGTAATAGTTTCTGTAGTTTGGATATCAATCCGCTATGCCATACCTTATCAAAGGCTTGGGTGATGTCAATGAATACTGCTGAGCAGTATTGCTTTTGCTCGAATGTTTTTCTGATCAATTCAACAATACGATGAACCCGTTCAATCGTGCCGGGCTTTTCTCTAAATCCGAATTGGTGATTGGGTATTTCACCTTCAGCGAGTATTGTGGGTAACATAATTTTTATCAGAATTTTCTCAAAAAGTTTTGATAGGGTAAGCTTATTGGACGATATGAACTCACGTTTGTTGGGGTCTTTTCCCGGTTTTGGAATCATCGTGATCTGCGACAGCTTCCAGTCAGTTGGGTAGTGACCTATTTCTAGTATAGCATTGTATATGTGCAATAAGTGAGTAACAGCAATTGATGGTAGCTCTTTCACCAGTTTAGCCGTTATTAAGTCATGACCTGGAGCTTTTTTTGGGTTCAACTTGGCAATATCATCCATAAGTGATTTTCTTCTGATGAGTAGTGGGTTATAGTTTGGCCTGGTTGCGAGCTGTGGTAACGGGTAATTTGCAGTTGGGGGGTTTGGAGTAAATACATTTTGTAGGTGACTTGCAAAAGCAGTCACCATTTTCTGCATCACTTCTAGCCCAGTCTCCGTTGGGTAAACGAATTGGCGATTCTGCAATTATGGGTAGTTTTAAATTTTTTGTGGCACGCCAAAGTGAGTAATTTGTTGAGCTCGTCGGTGTAAGCTTTTCCATGTTTGCCTTCAGTTCATTTTGGAGTTTTCGTGTAACGAGGGTCAGCTTTTGTTTCAGATAGGGTGATCTGAACTTTTGCCAATCACGCCTTATTGATCTCTTTTCTGATAAGAGCGCAGCTATATTTTGTGGCACAAATTCCTTTTTTGGGTAGTGTTATTGATTTTTGGGGTCGCTGCCAGTGCGGCGTTTGTAACTAGAAGGGTAAAGTTACGCACTACCGCATTCAGTTGTTCCTCAGTTTTCAGTGACACATTTAGGGTAATATGCGATCTTATATATTTCCTAATTTTAAGCCAGTTCGTATGTATGCTGGTGAGCCTGTCGGGTGGGTTGACTTCTGAACTTGGCGCATATTTCACAATAATAATTGTAGGTGTATGGTCAGACGAGAGTTCCAATGAAGACTCAATAGTCAGTTGAGTTCTTTTAAGTGTCTTTATTACTGCAAAATCAATAACATCAGGAATTTTGCGTCTATCTGATGGCCAATATGTTGGCCTGCCTGACGAAGCCACATCAAGGCCGAGTCTGCTGGTGGTATTCCAGAGTAACCTTCCTTTTGGAGAAACCAGTCGAGAGCCCCAGTAAGTGTGTTTGGCATTGTAATCTCCGGCTTCGAGAAACTTTTGGCCAAGGGTTGCAAGAAATATCTGAAACTGCTGTTCAGTAATTTTGAATCTGGGTGGACAATAAATTGCCGATATTGTCAATCCTTTTATGTACTCATCAAGACAAATACTGGTGGCTTGCGAATATTCGGTGCAAAAATCCTGCAGAACGTAGTATTTGATTCTGTCCCTAATTAGAATCGCTGATCCGCCTCGTCCTTTTCCACCTGGGTCCTTGGTGTCATAGAGCTTGTATCCGGGTATATTAAAAAAATGTTTTTGGGCCAAATGGGTCTCTGAAATTAGCATACATCATACAGTATGAATTGAGAAATTGAATAAGTTCCAATTTATGTTGGCATAAGCCGTTCGCTTACCAGAAGGATATTTTTATCGCATTCATGGCTTATTTTTTATTAGGGTCGTTTTGATTGTGTATCATCACCTGCATCATAGTTTGCATGCCGTTCATAAACTGCGACATGTTTTGCATAAACATCTGTAGTGTTTGTTCAAGGCCAATGTTCTGTTGGGCGGGCTGATGACTGGAGGGTCTTGGGTATTGCCTTTGAGTACATTTGCGAATGAAAATTGTTGCTGTTGTAGTGCGCATTAGCACCATTTCCTTGGGTGGTGGTTATGATTTCATCTGTGCAAAATTGGCTAGAGTAGGGTTTGACGTCGTTGTAGCTGCTGCTCTTAAGGGCTTCATTTGGGTAAAAACTATATTTTTAAGGGTTTTGTAGACAGAACATCCTCTGTAGTTGGCAGTGTGATTTCCATCGCAGTTACTACAATGTCTTCATTTACGTCTTCTCTCGATTTGGGGCATGCTTGGGTCTGGTGAAGGTCACCACAAATAACACAAACACTGGGAAGTGTACAGTATTTTTTCGAATGACCAAATTCTTGGCAGTTTTGGCATTGTATTGGGACTCGACGTTTATGCGGGTCCTCAACACTGACTCTACGGTGTAGTAAATGTCACAGATTGTATATAGGGTGGGGTTCACTTTTTTGCAGGGTCTTAGGGTCGAATTCCAATTCGATGCGGAAAAGAGGTTGTGGTAATTTTTCCTTATTTAGAATGTTAGACACAGATCTAACTTGGAATTTGAATGCAATTAATGCCGCTTTCACATCGACACATTCGACAAACGAGTCTACACCTCTTAGAACAACCGATAGACCTTTGCTAATTTTGAGCTGGTATGTGTAATAGCTCTTTTTACACTTATCGTTCTCAGAGAACTTAGAGAACTTCTTATTAAATTTCTTAATTGGGTCTGGCCTAAGAGTATTAGTAGTTATTGTACTTGCTGATGGTGATTCAAGCCCTTGTTTTGAGAGGGATGTTGAATTCTCTGTGAGAGAATTCCTGTTTTTTTGGGGGGAATGATTTGTTTAGTTTTTACGTATTTGCAGTGGCTTTGCCACTGCACTTTTTTTCCTTGTATTGTTTTAGCGTCTTTTTCGCGTGATTTTTTGAAGGGTTGTTGTTACTATTTCACAAAGTAATTTGAATTTTTCTGCGGAACCGATTAAAACACGTCCGTTCGACATAATCTTTGGCTCTCTATTAAGCTCAACATTATGTTAGTTTTTCCACAATTCGATGGTCCCACGATTAATGTTCTCAATGTATTCGGTAGTAGTGATCCATGTCTTGGTTTCTGATTTGATAAGTGAGGTGTTACTTTAGCATATAAATTTTGCACAACAATATGTTTTTGTTGTTTTGTGAAGCGCATCTTTACATCTACTAAAAAATTTTATATATAAACTTCCATATAATATTTTTAGTCAACCATCAGACATTTAAATTCCAACTTGGAAGCTACAAATATTTGAACATAATAATAAAAAATTTTTTTTTAAATTTATATATAATGGTTATGAGATATGTAAAACAGTTTAGTAAAAAACAGACTATCAAAGGGTATGGTTAACTTTTTTAACGACGAATCCCAACGGTCCCACTTACCCGCCCAACCGACCGAGGGGCACATCAGCATGACGCACGGATTTGGTGACCGAACAGCCGGTAAGCATATCTTGAAATTCGTTTCAGCTACAGATTAAAATCATCAGCTGATAAAACGCATATTAATAAAACGCGAATTAGGTTATGAATGCAAGAGAGAATTCTTCCAAACATAACATAATATAAGATTAACGTGATAATAAACAATAGAATTAAAAGAAAATATTATGAAGCATCAGAATTCATGCGACGAATATGAATTTTATCAAATATAATTTTTCTCTACTTTACGATATTAGACTTAACAAAAATACAAAGACAAAACAATCAAAACAGTTAATTTACACGACAAAGATTACAAATATTAATTTTAGTATTTTATTTTTGTATACGAAATATAAAAAATCAAATACAAATAGAACAGTTAAGTAAACAGTAACGGAACGAATGTGAATTCAGCTAAAAATTTTGTAAAAAACAAAATTCTGATGAAATATAAATACAAAATTCAACAAAAATACAACACTTTAAAAAAATCGACAATGCCGATCTTTGTGGAGTTTGACACAATTATATACAGGTTACCCATAGAACTACATCTACCAGGATATCAGTTTTGTGGAACAAAATTACAAAAACGTTTCAAACGTGGCGATCAAGGAATTAATCCATTCGACGCTAGTTGTAGAGAACACGATATTGCTACGAGATTAAAATCAACGTCAAATAGCGGATAAAATATTAGCTGAACGAGCTTGGGAACGGGTAGAATCTAAAGAAAGCAGCATTGGCGAACGTGCAGCCGGTTGGTTCATAACAAACGCATTGAAAACTAAAACCAAACTCGGTATGGGGTGTGTAATGAGTGGATTGAAAGTTAAAAAAACATGTTCTTCAGCAATAAAAAATGCGACTAAAATGTTAAAGAAAGTTAAGCCATACAATCAATTAAGTCATATATAGGAAATAAAAAAGCTAATATCACAATACCACGGGTAATATCTGTACCCAAAGTAGGTGGTTTTTTTACCACTTGTACCTATACTGATATCATTCGGTGCAATCGGTGCATTAGCATCAGGAGGTTCATCCATTGCAAATACCATTAATAAAGCGAAGGCAGCAAAAGAACAATTGCAGGAAGCTCTTCGCCATAATAAAAGCATGGAATCGATTGCGATAGGCAAAAGTTTACATATTAAACAATATAGAAAAGGACTTGGATTCTATTATAAACCCAATTCAAAAAACTCTTAAGTAAGCTACCCAGAAGAGCATTAACTGATGTTGATTTAGAAAAATTGGCTGTGAATATACCGCACTTTAGAGGAGTATTTATGCTAGATGAACTACCAAAACGCGTACAACGAATTGAAGGCGGTATTGTTAATCTGGATTCTTCTAGTGGAATTGGTACTCATTGGGTAGCATATTACAAAAACAAAAATAGGAAGGAATATTTTGATAGCTTTGGGAACTTACCTCCACCGGATGAAATCATCAAATATCTTGGAAATCGTAACCTAACATATAATTATAATCAATTACAAAACTATAATTCTTTTAATTGTGGACATTTATGTCTAAAACTTTTATTTGAATTAATTTAATAAAAACAAAAGTTTTTTAATACATTTTTTGAAGTCTTTTACATTTTTTAATTTGTAGTGCTGGATACAGCATCCTTTTGGACTGTGGTCCTTTAACGAAATAAATAAATAAATTTAAAAAAACATGTATTCGTCGATGTTATTATTTTTTCTTCTTTCCTTCCACTTTAATGTGCAATTGGAAAAGTTAAAGACGTGAATACTTAGTGAGAGAAAACGATGTTTTATAAAGTTTAAATTATGTTTTTTGTTTTATTCTTTTTTCAAGTAATTCATATTTTGACATAAGATCCTCAATATCAATACATTTTCTAGCATATGAGTAGCCGCTACTCGTATCTGGTCCTAATGTACAATTATCGTTGCTCCAAGAACAGTTCCGTATTTTGATGTACACATTCCAAAACACTCGACATTAGTAACCATAATTAAACCATCCACAAGACTTGTCCAATGTTCCTCAATAATAATATCTTTGTATTGATCCAAAAATTTTTAAATTTTAAGCGATAACAACATGTTTTAACAATTGCTAATTTACAACTAGTCCATACAAACTCCACCCAGAAGCTTTAACCCGAATCAGCCCCAGCGTAACTATATGATCACGCCAGCAATAGTATATTTACGAATAATTCGAAAAAAAAGTTCGGGGCTAATTCAGGTTAATACGATGAAATTCTGAAAAATAAACTTTTTGGCTTTCAGCCCAGACACCCACCAAATCAAAAGATCTTACGCTAGATTGCTGCCTCTACTTTCAGCCGAGACACTAACCCAATAAGAACTAGTAAGAGAATTATCTTCGGTCTGACCGAAGCTATAATACCCTGTACATGCGAGTACGATACATTCTGAGACCATATGTTAGTAATTTTATCGAAAATCGGTATTTTATTGATAGTTTTTCGATATTTTATTCATAATTTTTCGATATTTTATCGATTTTTTATCAATAATTTTTCGATTTTTTATCGATAATTTTTTGATATTTTATCGATAATTTATCTATAATTTATCGATTTATTATCGATAATTTATCGATTTTTTTATAGCTAATTTTTCGATTTTTTATCGGTAATTTTTCGATATATATATATATATATATATAGTCCGCCCAAAGCAAGTTAATATAAGAGTTATAATAATTATAAAGGATGGATGTTGACACGATTCTGGCTAAGGGAGAAGGATTTGAAGTGATCTGTCTAACGGTAGAATTTAAACCTTCACCTACCAAAATCCCTTGGTTATTATCGTCATTGATCATATTCGTAAAATATTCATTTAGTGATATGCTAAGGTCAATTTCACCTTCTGTTTTGTCATGTATTAACTGTATATTATAATTTTTGGGATCTTCTATCAATTCTTCATCGTCGTCATCTAAATCATCGGTACTATCATAACATATTTATTCAGTATCGCACAATATAGCGCACACTTCATCATTAGTCATCTTGAGTTCATCAACTCCAATATAATTCGCCATTACTTGTGGTATATACACTGAAATAAAAAAATCATGTAAAATTGAAATTGCCTGCCTTTCAATTTTAATTTCATGACAAAATTTGTTAAATTGATGAGAATTGCATCATTCCATTCCTAGAATTTTCTGTCTCTTGTGCAAAAAAAATTGAAATCGATCAAGTAGGCTCTGATTCAAAAGTTGAATCTGAGAAAAAAAAGTAATCCTCATTTTTCCGCGTTCTTGTGAAAGTGCAACTTAAAAAGCGCAACTCGTAAAAAGTCTTACAAAAAAAGTGAAAATAAAGTGAAAAAGTAAAAAATATTGTATTTCGGGCTTTATTCGGAAATATTTCAATGTTTTTCATACACAATTTGCATAGTTCTGAAAGAAATTTTAGCTTTCAGAGAATTATTAACAAAAATCTTCGGTGGTGCAACACAAACATATCGCCTTACCAACAACTGTTGTAATCGACGTTGTGTCGTGACGTCACGGGATACTGCTTGTTAAACGAATTCTTCAATTCTAATTCCTACAGCAATTAATCTCCTCAACAACCCTGATTATATTGTCATATAACATGTATTTATACTTCACTGTTAATTTAAAATTACAATAAATATGTAAATATTTATCACCATTCGCGTTTTATTCGTGATAAATTGAATTTATGGTATGATTCATGTAAAATTACGTTGGTATCCTATCAATTACAATTTTTTCATAACAAAATTGGTTCATATCACTTCAAAACGGGTTCACATCAATATTAAGTTGGTATCTTATAAATTCCTTTTTTTTCATATCAAAATTCAGTTGAGATCCCATCAATTCCATTTTTTTTCATATCAAATTCTAGTTGGTATCCTATCAATTCATCACTTTTTATATCAATTCTGCATTATTCATATCCAAATATTTACTCATATCAAAATGATAAAGCAACAGAATCAAATTTGATATCATTCATTATCGGCCATATTTTGTCAACGAAAATTGAAGATTTGATAGTATTTTTTGCATTCTTGCAAAAAATTGAACTGACGTGAAACGTGAGTTCAATCGGTTGTACGAATAAAAAATCTGCTCTCATAAAATCAATTTTTTATATCGGAAGTTCTACTCTAAAAATATTGAAACAGCCCCGAGGCTTCGTGCGATAGTACAGTGACGCGTTTGCATAGGGCTCGCGATCATTTGCTTGGACACTTTTGTGAAATTTAAAAACAAAACGAAAATTTTTGTCAAATAAAACCACAATTCGAATTCTTTTCATCAACAAAAACTTTATCCCGCGCAACATATCTGCTAAAACATTACACATTCTTTATAAACAAAATATAATCAGCTGATCCACTGACAGCAAAGTCAACACAGCGTTGACGTTAAAATATCCTTCGGAAAAAAATATCCCAAAAAACATCTGTTTGCAGCGATCAGCGAGTACACAAACCGCATCTATATCGCTCCCTCTATGCGTCGCTTTTCTAATTAGGGTGGCCAGAACCTTAAAAACGCGAAATTAGTACCAGTGTGACCGCAACGTACCCCTCCATCATCAGTAGACAGTGGACGAAATGGTACAGCTCACCAGCAGCTGCAACTACAACAACAACTTTTGCAACCCCTGCAGCAAAAGCTTCCACAGCAAGACGGTGCGCAGCAGCAGCTTCCACAACAACAACAACTACCTATTCTAATTCCCTCGCCAGATATACAGTGGAGTTCCCATAGCGATACTGCACACGCAAGCACAGGTAACTCTGTATCGTCAATTTCTTTGGTTGATACCCCTAGCCAATACATTGAAATCCCCGTAGGCCTTACCCCCATTCCTGACTTAAGTGAGACGAATAGCGGATTTTCTGAAATCGCTAATCGCATAACAAAGGTCGCTACTCGCTCCATTATTACAGGTCAAAAGAGCAAAATGGCGACAGTGCAGACAGGAATCAACATTTTCTTCGCAAAGCGAGTACTATCGTCCCCCACTAATGGGAATAGGCATTCCGCAAAAATTCAAAAGACGAATCCCGTTAAACCAAAGCTGGGCATTAACTAGTTAATTCGTTAATAGTTAATTAACGAAGTTAAATTTTTTGTTAACTTTTAACGTTTCAGTTAATTTCGAAAACCATTAACTTTTTCATTTAGTTAAGTTAAATTTCTTCGATTAACTAGCATTAGTTAACTTTGAAACGAAAAAAATTTTTTTATTATTGAATGTAAAAAAAAAGTAAAAATTAAGAATCCATACTATTTTTAATAATCTACCTAGCCACACTGTTGAAAAATTGTAAACACAGAACTCTTTCGTGTTGTTGACAAAATTAAAAGTTCCAAGTCGAGACGGCGTGCCTAGCCCATCGTCAAATGTATCGGCTTGGTCGACGGCGAAATATTGAGTCGATTGTGTCGGCTCAACCGATATTGACATCGATTTGTTCGCACGCCGATTGAAGCCGATTATGGTCGGCGCGAAACTGTTTAGCCGCCGCCGACATTTTTCAATCAACTTGGAACTCTGAGTGCGTAGTGACAATAAAAAAAAAGCGCGTCGGCAAATTCGTTTTGTAAAATTTTTACAAAGTTTTCATTTTTTAAGTTAAATTTGCACATAGAGGGCTGCAATTAATCGAAAAAAGGGTCTGTGAGTGCAGGCATTCAATTGTATATAGTTAAAATGATTTTTTATGCGTTTTTTGTAAAAAAAATTTTTCTATAGAGAATTTAACTATTTAATTTAACTTTTAACGAAGTTAACTTTTCAACGCAATTAACTTTTTAATTTAACGAAGCTAAATTTTTGATTAATTTTTTCCGGATTAACGAAGTTAAATTCTCGATTAACTATGCCCAGCTTTGCGTTAAACCATCTCTCGAGCTTGGAAAAATGAAGAAAATGATTCGGATCCCAAGCCGAAATCGCAAAAACCCCCACCTATCTACCTGCGTGAGCGAAACTCTAATTCGCTCATCAAAGATATAACTCAAAATATTGGTCTTAATAATTTCCACGTGATTTCTATTCTCAGGGGACAAGTACACGAAACAAAAATCCAAATTTACAGCGAATCCAATTACAGAAAAATTGTCAATCTCTTTGATAAACTCAAAAAGAGCTACTACACCTACCAGCTCAAAAGTTCCAAGGACCTCTCAGTCGTTCTGAAAGGTATCGAGCCATTCGTAGAATGCGACGAAATCAAAACTGGACTAAGCGATGAAGGCTTCCAAATAAAGTCCGTATTCAATATCCAAAATCAAAAAAAAATTCCACAACCCCTTTTTTGTGTGGAACTAGAGTTCGACTCAAAATTGCTCAAAAAAGGTGAACCCCACCCGATATACTCGCTCAGATATCTGCTACATCGCAAAATCACAATTGAAGTGCCTCACAAACGCAGTGGACCAATTCAGTGTCATAACTGCCAAGAATACGGCCACACAAAGTCTTACTGCACTCTTCCCAGCGTGTGCGTAATTTGTGGAGACCTGCACGAAACAGGTTCGTGCACAAAAACAAAAGAGGATTCCACTATTAAAAAATGTAGTAATTGCGGTGGCAATCACACTGCTAACTATAGATGCTGTGCAGTCTATCAAAGCTTCATAAAAACGTGAAAGATGGAAAACCCAAAAATTTCCTACGCTATCCGCTGCACAATCCTTCGCAAACCCACTTACAAAACAAGGCACTTCCTACGCCAGTGCCTTAAAAAGCGGTCACTCTGCCACTGTGCACGCGCAACCTTCTCCTCCTAGTAGTAGCCTTGAACAAACTCTACAAATATTCATGCAAAATATGTCTCAATTTATGTCTGGTATGCAAAATATGATGCAAGAAATGATAAAGAATCAAAGACTTTTACTACATCATCTCATGTCTAAGCCATGAATGGTTTAAAAATATCATTCTGGAATGCAAACGGCCTGTGTCATCACAAACTAGAACTTCTCGAGTTCTTGAAAGAGTCCAGCATAGACGTTATGCTAATTTCTGAAACACACTTCACTGAAAAACACTTTTTCAATTTACCAGGATACAGACTCTATGACACATAGCATCCAAGCGGAAACGCTAGAGGTGGAACCGCCATTCTCATTAAAAGTCGTATAAAACATTACGCTCTCCAGAATTATTGCACAGAATATATTCAAGCGACAAGTATTTCTCTCGATGAATACTTAAAAGGCCTAACATTAACAGCTATATACTGCCCGCCCAGACACAAAATATCTGAGCAACAATTCCAGACTTTTTTCCATTCTCTTGGACAAAAGTATCTCGTTGCCGGCGATTTCAACGCCAAACATACATATTGGGCTTCTCGCCTTATATCGCCAAAGGGCAGGCTCCTGTTGAACACTGTCAACAGATTCGGTCTTGACGTGATCTCTTCTGGCACGCCAACTTACTGGCCAACTGACAGTCGCAAAACCCCCGATGTCATTGACTTTGCAGTCTTCAAAACTGTAAAAAGGAGCCAATTGTTTATTGAATCCTCTCTAGATCTCTCATCAGATCATACGCCTACTATTATCACAATAAAGTATGCGCCAAGTTTTGAGGCCAATCCACCAGATAAACTGACCAGCAAACTCACAAACTGGCTCAAATATCGAAAGTATATAAGCTCCCACATTATCCCTAATGTGTCACTAAAAACGAAAGTTGAAATACACACAGCTGTTAGTAATTTCACACTCTTGCTTTCCCAGCAGCTGCAGCGGTCACTCCCGCCCAAATCTCAAAAAGCTCAACTCGCAGCTATGCAAAGTGTACTCCAAAGGACATAGAGCAGGTAATAAAAAATAAAAGGAAAATTCGTCCAATCGCAACAGATCCCCAAATCTGAAAAAACAGCTTAATGATGTCTCTCGAATTCTAAAAAAGCAGCTTGAGAGGAAATCCGAAAAAGAATTCCAGCTATTTGTTGAACATCTCGCACCCACAAAATCAACAAACTCCTCGCTCTGGCGAGCTGCAAAAAATATGAAAAAACCAATACTGACAGAACCCCCTATAAGGCTGCCAAATGGAAACTGGGCCAGAAGCGATGGAGAAAAGGGTGCAGCTTTTGCCAACCACCTAAAAACCGTGTTCACCCCGAACACGACAGCTGGTGATATCCCAATACCAACATTAATCCCATATAATACCTCTTGTACAATCGCGATTAAAATAAACGAACTTATGGAGGCAATAAACAAAAGCTTGGACCCGAAAAAAGCACCTGGACCGGACTTGATAACGCCAACAATGATAAAAGAACTGCCAACAGTTGCAATAACCCACTTATTGCACATATTTAACGCGATTCTCAGAACATGTCACTACCCAGATAATTGGAAACTATCTCAAGTTACAATGATTCCCAAACCTGGAAAAGATCCCAGTAATGTGACGTCATACCGGCCTATAAGTTTGCTCTCTGTAATATCGAAACTCTTCGAAAAACTTTTAATAAAATTGATTCTACCGAAAATTCTAGAAAAACAAGTGATTCCCGATCACCAGTTTGGCTTCCGCGAAAAGCATGGCACTATTGAGCACCGCATTGTTGACTCAATAAAAGGCACTTTCGAAAATAAACAGTATTGCTCCGCTGTTTTCCTCGATATCACCCAGGCCTTCGATAAAGTCTGCCACGAAGGACTTATTTACAAACTACAGCATATTCTTCCCGCTAATATGCACTGTCTACTCAAAACCTACCTCACGAATAGAAAATTTGTAGTAAAATACAAAAGCTTTGTCTCCCGAAAATACGAAATACTGGCCGGAGTACCACAAGGCAGTGTCCTCGCGCCCCTGCTATATATTCTCTATACTGCAGATATGCCCAAAAGTGATAGAACTCTCATATCGACTTTTGCTGATGACACTGCTATCATGTGCTCTCACTCAAACACAGACATGGCATCTCTATACGTGCAAAAACACTTGGACACTCTAAGTAATTGGCTACATCGATGGAAAATCAAGGTCAATGAATCCAAAAGCTGTCACTTAACCTTCACTCTAAGAAGGGGAACGTGTCCTGCTCTGAAGATAAACGGCCAAGTCGTCCCTGAAAGTTCCGAAACCAAGTATCTTGGAATGCATCTCGATCGCCGACTCACATGGCATAAACATATTGAATCCAAAATCACTCAGATCAAATTAAAGCAATTGGAACTAAATTGGCTAATCTCAAGGGCATCAAAGCTAAATCTCACATAAAAAGTCCAAATATACAAAAGTATAATAAAACCCATATGTACATATGGAATTGAACTCTGGGGCACTGCCTCTCCCTCGAACGTGGAAAAACTCCAGAGAGTCCAATCTGAAATCCTGAGACAAATTGCCAGAGCCCCTTGGTATATAAAAAATACTAACATTCACAGAGACCTGAATATACCTGCAGTAAAAGACGAAATTCCGAAATTTACATAGAAGTACAAGCAGAAGCTCATGTTTCACCCAAACATTCTAGCTAGAAATTTACTGAGACCTCTGAATCCCTCACGTCTCAAACGAAACTAATATATTCCCCATATATTAGTTACGATAACTCTACATTGCCTAAATCAATGTATATATGGCAAATAGTTTTAATCTGAATATTATAAAAATAAGCTGAATTTCTGAATTTTTGAAAAATCATTGTTAGACCTAAGTTATTATTAGGTGATTCAATTGAATAAAATTACTATTAAAAAAAAAAAAAATTTAAATAACTTAGGTTCCTTACCTTAAGTAGAATAATGGCTGATTTCATAAAATCTGAAATATTTCTGCGGCCAAAGACAATATCCTCTTAAGTAATTAAGCATGAATTGAATAAGACTGTATACGTAATTCTAAACATTTTTCGAAAAGTCTTCTGAAATATTTATGGAACTACACCACACAACTTTTTTAAAAAGTAGACCATTTTGAAATTTTGTTTCGACTTAAGTGCTTATTGCTTTCGACCACAGAATTGTCAGACTAAACTATAAAACTGTAAAGAGTTCTACACACTTTTAACAGTAAATTGTTACAAGCGGCCCTTTTCTACAAAATATTTGTGGAAAGAATAGCATTGTACTGTTTTTAAACTAAAGTTGTAAAGCTTTCAACGTCTTTCAAAACTGAAAAAAGACAAATATACAGGTCTTTTCTAACCGCTCCAGGTCGTAAAGGTGTTTTTTTCATAATAAGCTATGTAATTTATTTGTTTTTTTTTTAATGGGAGGAGGTACCAATGTATATCCTTGCATATTGCTATCCAATTCATACTTTACTATTTCTTAAAAGTATGCCATTCAAATAAAAAAAAATGTCCGATTTTTTCTTTGAATGACCAGATGAAAACGGAAAAGTCTAGATATTTTTTTTCAAAATCCAGACCAAGATCATTTCCATTATGGCAATCATAACTGTAAATAAAATTAAGTCTGAGGGAATGTTGAAACCACTTCGCGTTGTTTTTAAAAAATACTTTGTTCAACTTTGTATTGAATTTTAATTTCAAATTGTTCTATCATATTTTTTCCATTCGAAAATAGTTTTTGAATAAAACACCATCGAAACGAGTTATCGTTATCGAACAGAAAAGTGCTCGTTAACGATCTCGTAAACGATCATCATTACAATATTTTTCACAAAACCTAAAAAAAAAATTTTTGTTTTAACTTGGATTTTTTTTTACTTTATAAGATCTTTGTAAAAAGTTTGTTCAATTATTACATGGGTAGGAAGTGACAGCAAATTTGTTTTCTTGTGTGCGTGAAAAAATGAAATTTCTTTATTGGTATGCGTGTAATTATGAATTTTATTCACCACCAGAGCTCAGTTGTTGATAGAAACTCAACACCAGAGCTCAGCCGATTTTAGAAACTCCCCACCAGATTTTTTCTTTTGTTTTGATTCAGTTTGTGTTCGTGTTCACCACTAGGTTAGGTTAGGTTAGGTTAGACTGGCTGGCCGAGGCCACGCATAGACCTACAAGGTCCCTAGCGATACCAGAAAGGAGTCTTTATTGTTTCAGCGAAAGTAAACATCATTTAACATGCAAGCGTTGTTTGCAAATCTTATAAGAGAATTCACACTAAGTCCGGCGACTTCTTCTAGTCCCCCAAACGTCGAAGCTCCTAAGTACTTCAAACGAGTTCCCGAGAGAGCGGGACAGAAGCAGAGGAGATGTTCCAGAGTCTCCTTTTCCTCTTCTAGACATTTCCTGCATTCATCACTGTCAGTCAGTTTTAGCTTAAACGCGTGAGCTGCCACCATACAGTGACCAGTTAGAACACCCACTAATGTTCTACAATTTTTACGGTCGAACGATATAACATTTTTTGTGTGTCTGCAGGTAGTTAAATTTGTTCACCTTGCATTCGCCCTTCTCCACATGCTTTCTTCCAGATATCTATTGATTTCCTGCAGAGGCATCAGTACTTCGCTGATTTGATCCTTTGGCAGACTAGTTCCCTTTTTTGCAATATCATCTACTGTTTCGTTTCCCTCTATGCCCTTGTGACTCGGTACACAATAGATACATAGCTTACGCTTGGTAGCCAGTTTGTCCATCGCTACTCTACACTGAAGGACATTTGATGTTAGTGCTTTTATGGCCGCTTGACTGTCTATATATATGTTTATTAGGCAGTTCTCTGTTTCATCTACGCAAGCTAGCTCCGCTGCCTTACGGGCAGCAAACACTTCTGCTTGGAATATGCTACAGTAATCGGGAAGTTTAAAAGACTTGCTGATGTTGAGTTCAGCACAGTAGACACTGAGGCATTCAATCCCGAAGTGTTTTTGAAAATCCCGGGATTTCGGGATTTGAAATTACAATCCCGGGATCCCGGGATTTGTTTGGGATTTTCGGGATTTTCCAATTAAATACAATAATTAATATAAAATTAAAGAAAAAATTGCTGCAACAATATTTTAAGTTTAATTTCATTTTAATTCGACAAAGAAATAATATTTATTAAATATTACATTAAACAAAACAAATAATATTTAAAATAAATATAGTGGAACAAAAAGTAATTCTGTTTTAATTACATTGATCGAACAAGTCTTTTTTTTTTGCCACCTGAATCCGATTATAATCATAAAATTCTACCAGCTCCATCTCATGCCTTACATGAAAAACTTATTTTAAGTAGTTTTAGTATTATAGCGGGAACAGATACACGAATTGTTGTTTAAAACTATTGAAATTGGTGTCCATTCAAAAGTAAAACACACACAAAACCAATTCATAAAGTTTTCAATATACGGTCAACAAAAAAATTTTAACATATATTTTTTTGTAAAAAAAAATTGTTTAAATTGAAAAAATTGTATTCAGATCGATAAAAATTGTTTGTTAACCGTTATTGACAAAATCTGCAAAAGTGGGTTCTTTTAATTTACCAATTAGATTGAATGTAAATGCACGGCTGTATTTTTGTGGAAAAACTTCAAAAATATCTTAAGCAATGCATAAAAAATGCATTTTTTGAATCCCGGGATTCCGGACTCAAAATCCCGGGTTTCCGGGATTGAGAAAACGTCCGGGATCCCGGGATTTCGGGATTCGGGATCCCGGGATTGAATGCCTTAGTAGACACCAGCCCCAACACCAGCTGACATTTTCGAGCCATCTGTGTATATATTGAAAGTTTTGCGCATTGGTTTCATGCCCGTGTTCACCACTAATTTCACATCATTTTCATATGATTTCACGCGCCAAACAGCGAAAAATGCAAAACTAGTATGTTTTAATAATATTATACATTTTTATATAGTTTTCTTCATCGGTCATTTTTCAATAAGCTGAGTACAAAATACTACACTCCATTGCAGAAGTGATTGATAATATTGGGGTGTAAAGAAATTTAATTTTATTAATTGTATTTTGCAATATATTTGCAGACATAAAATAATTTATAGTAAGAGAAATGCCCAGTTTTGAAAGGGTTCGTAGGGTAATTACAAAGTGAAGTTCTTGTGGTGTTCATTGGTTTGGTTGGGCAGCTGAACAGATGCGCCACGTCATGTGTGCACCTTGTAGGTCTTGGTAGGAGCTCTTCCCCTCTGCCACAGGTGGTGATCTTCCGATCAGGACATTGGTTGTAATTTTGTGTCTTTGAAACAACCGCATCCGAGTGGAGTTCACAAAAACCCAATGGTTACACTCTCTAAAACTCAATCATCTTAAAAAATAATTTAAAAAAAAAACATTTTTTTTTTTTTTTATAAAGACGAATTCCAACGGTTTCACTTACCCGCCCAACCGACCGAGGGGCACATCCGCATGACGCACGGATTTGGTGACCTAACAGCCGTAATCCGGATTACGCTGTGCAACCGATCGCGGGTAAACATATCTTGAAATTCGTTTCAGCTACAGGTAGTCAATAGAATGATAGAATGATAAAGAAAAAATTTCGGATCCGTGGCTGGATCCGAAACAGCTGTACACTCTGCCAGACTGAGTTTTTTGCTTAGTTGTTGTACTCCCTTTCCAAAATTAATTTTTTGGAAAACGAGCTAAAACCCATAATTAATACATAAATTATGAAAAGCTCAATAAAAATCTGAATTTTTTACTAAATAAACATATGGAGGGTACGCCAATCAAACCAAAAACAATTTTGTTTTTGTATTTTCTGGAAAGTGAATTGTTGGGTGTGTATCAGAGCACACACAATGTAAAAATTCATTTGCCATGCAACTTGCTTGCCGGGACTTTGAGGAAATTCTTCAACCAGGCATAGTAGTAGGTTGCTATACAACAACAAGTAAAAATTCAGTTTGCTGCATTTTACCATTCGCTGCTTCAGTGAGTTGGCGTGTGATGCAAAGGAGAAGTAATTCTCTTGTGCGTCATACCAATACTTACTTATAGCGTCGCTTGGATAAAATAGAATGCATAAAGAGTGCTGACGAGGATCCGTGGCTGGATCCGAAACAGCTGTACACTCTGCCAGGCTGAGTTTTTTGGTTAGTTGTTGTACTCCCTTTCCAAAATTAATTTTTTGGAAAACGAGCTAAAACCCATAATTAATACATAAAACAATTTTATTTCATTCTTTAACAAAAAATATATATTAAATTCCGCTTACATGCCATTTTGACAGTTTTGCACTTGTTCACTTAGAGATAAATTTCCTGCAACTATTAATACTTTGTCCATAAACCTTTATTTTTTTATTACGCTTTTTATGCGTCTGGGCATACTTTCCACCAAGTTTTCAATAATTGGGTGGGGTATTTTTCTCCACTCCGTCTCTACCCGGCACCACAGTTCGTTCATGTTGGAAGGTGGATTTCGGTACAGAGCCAGCTGACGCTTGATATATGCCATAAATTTTCAATTGGGTTAAGGTCAGGACTTTGTGCTGGCCATTTAAAAGTTTGAAATGATTGATTTTGGAGCCAGGTTTGGACAATTTTTGCAGTATGTTTCGGGTCTCCGTCTTGCTGGAAAATTATTTCCTCTTCTGGATAGGCACATTTATCCACGAAGGCCGGCAGCTGTGAGGTTAGAATATTTAGATACATCTCCTTATTCATTATTTGGTTTATTCTAAATAAGGGACCCACATGCCACCACGTGAAGCAACCCCAAACCATCAAACTGCCGCCGCCGCACAGTGATTTGTCCCATAGACAAAATTCAGAAAGTTTGATGTCATCAATTATATAAAATATGGTATTTTTGGAAAGGTAATACATTGACTAAAAAGAATATGAACTTTTTTATTTGATTAAAATTTTTTTGACGTCCGTGGATTATTTTTAAATTAGGGAAATTTGATAACAAATACTGGAACAAAAAAATTTATTTTTGATAACTTGCCGAAAAAAATTGCCCAAAAGGCATTTTTGGCAAGAATGATACAAACTTGCCTTTTTTATAAATGTTATTATTGTATTAAAAAATGAAAAATAAAATAGTTGTCATTAAACTTCGATGTAAAAATTTGTGAGTACCATGAAAAAAAAAGTTTTTCAAGTAAAAAACAAAAAAAAACCCAAAAATTTATGGATTGTAAAAAAAAAGTGCGTAAAAGTTACTGAAAATTTTTTTTTTGTTTTAAAGTTCAACGTGTTTTCTTTCAGAAAAAAAAAAAACAACATTTTTTACCAACTTTTTGAAAAAAATGTTATTTTGTAAATGGCTAAAACTACGATTTTATATCCAAAAAACTTTTCAAAAAGTTCATAATGTAAATAAAATGGTAAAATATGATGAATGTATGTACTTTTAATTATATATTGATATTAATGTATGTATAGTAACTAAAAGCTCAATTGAAATATTGTTGATCCAATGTGATTTAATTTTTCTCTATTTTACTCTTCTCTCTTCTTCCTATTGACTAAGGCGGTCAATACCGAATGGTTTTGGTACACCAATCCGTGAATACCCCTAATAGTAGAATATACATAATTTTTTACAAAGTATTCAAGATTATAGAAATGTATTGATCTTTTCAATAGTTATAACATTAAATTTATTAAAAAGATTTGTTAATGTTTTTGCATTAATGTACTTGCTACAACTGCTAGCCAAAAACGGTTACCAAATTTGAAATCAGCTAATCAAGAACCACTAGAATCCGTTATTAAAGCTAAGAAACCTTTTTCGAAATATAATTGTAGAGTTGTACTATATGCATAATAATTAAATAAGAAAATCAATCATACAATTCTGGATTTATTCAAAAACTATAAGCGTTACAGAAAAACCAATTTGAAATCAGCGGGCCAAAACACATTTAGTAACTTAGTTTCAATTAATTCAGAATACTCCTTCGATTTTTGTCCCAAGCTCATATGGAGACAAATCACTGTGCGCCGTGCTTGACAGTTTGCTTTACCTGTCCACGCTTAAGTTTTTCTTGGGGACGGTGCCAGAAATATGCCTTACCATCTGATTGGTACCGGTTAATTTTCGTCTCATCTGACCATATGACTCTTTTCCAGTCCTCAATTCTCCAATCCTTCCGTTCTCGACAAAATTTAAGTCTAGCTTTAACATTCCGCTCAGACAAAGCAGGTTTCTTTTGTTTAACCGCGGCCACCATACCTATTTTATTCAATGCACGTCGTACTGTCCATGTACTCGCTTGAAGTTCTAACTGAGCAGCAGCCTCCCGAGGAGTCCTACACTCATTTTTTCGCAATAATCGCTCAATAGCACGGGCATCTCCATCGGTAAGCTTCCTGGGACGTCCTCCAGCGTTTACAACTCCATCAATACCTTGCCTTTTTCTCCCATTTATTACTGTTTGTCGACTTATATTTAGTTTTTCGGCTATTTTCCTAGCTGAATAACCTTTTTCAATCAAAACAATAACGTTGTCTTCGACGTCTCGCGGTAATTTTCGCATGTTTTATTTGGTTAAGCAGAAAACACTTGAACTAATTGTACCGATCGACACGACAACTAAAACTTCAATAAGATCAATTATTTATTTTACCTATGCTCAGAATTGCGAGCAAATTCGCTATTCCAGTCATAACTGTAAACGTAGCGGGACTTTTCTTACAAAACTATGCAGTGGTGCAAAACTGTCAAAATGGCATGTAAGCGGAATTAAATATATATTTTTTGTTAAAGAATAAAATTAAATTGTTTTGTTTACCAGTTTAAATAAATTAAAGTCTTAGCTTTATTTTGGGGTATAAATGATCCAGATACGGCGGGTAGAAGCTATGTTATAATAATATTTAGTTGAGGTTTTGCTCCCCATTGTATATACTTATATATATATTGCGGCAGTTTCAGAATATTTTTTTGGAAAGTCCATTTATCGGGTTTTTGCGTATTCGTATTGTATGAACGGAGTTACAACACCGCGAGGGTCGGCTTCAATCCCACGTTTCGCGATAATAAATAATTTGTTTATTTATTTTTATACCCTGCACACTTGTGTCCAAGGGTATATTGTTTTTGTCACACCGTTTGTAACGCCCATAAAGAGGGCATGCCTCTTTATGGTATGGAAAAGTATATATATTCTTGATCAGCATCACCTCATGAGTCGATTAGGCCATGACCATCTGTCTGTCATTTCGCACGAAGCAGTCGTAGCTTTTGAGCTATCGACCCCAAATTTTAAGATTCCTCTTATTTTGGCGAATGGTTGGACGGTATTAAAAAAGGACAACATCGGATAAGAACGACGCCTACCTCCCATACAAAATGTCCGCCAAATTTGTATCATTTTCGTTTATCTTGAGAAATACTGAACCGATTTGCATGCGGTTTTGTGCATTGGGTTGGAAATGAGGTCGGGAACGAAATGGAAATGAAACTGGAACGAAATGGAATTGGACCGGAACAAAATGGAATTGGAACAACATTTTTAAATTGATCAGGAAACTAAAATTATCTATACAAATTGGAAAATTATCGAAAATTGGAAAATTATTGACCTCTTTGTGCAAGAGTCAAAAGTGGGCTGATTTCAAAAATGTGCATTAATCTTGTATTAGCGTACCCCAAGTTTTCCGCACTATTACATTTCGATCAGCGGAAATTTTGGTTTCTCGGTCCACCTTAATGCACTTGCAAATCACAACTAGTCCAACGCATTCTTTAACTCGCACGTAGCCAAATTGATCTTCGTTTTCGTTCCATTATTGTCGCCTATGCGCGAAAACACACACGCAAATTCCCACGTACAAAAGAGTTGAAATAACAGAAGCATGCTGACATACAATTTTCCATTTTTCTTGCGACGCGATCAGTGACTAACTGCTTAATTGCATTTAGTTTGTTTATTTCACACCGTCTCACATAATTTCTTCGCAGTCAAATTTTGAAAATGCCTAAATATAAGCGCATAACTACGGATATTGAAAAAAACAATTTCTACAATTTTTTGCAACTAAAATGCGTTGATATGAGATAGTACGTGCCTATCAGTGAAATGATGATTTTCATTTCCAATAAGTACTTTCTTATTTGTTCGAAGCTTCATTTGTAATAATTAACTACAAACATATATGTAATCAACAAATTTGTATGCGGCTTTAAATGCATAATTCCATATAACTAACACATAAATATCGATTTCAATAACAACAAAATAATCCAATCAACTAATATTGTTAACAGCATAAAAAACCATTTTATACATAAAGAAAAATTTTGCCCATGAGCAGAAAAAAAATTGCTCATGAGCAAAAAAGTTTTTTGAACATGAGCAGTTTGCAATGAGCAAATTCCTTGCTCATGAGCAGTAAACAAAACCAAAAATTTTTTGCTCATTGCTCATGAACAGTGAGCACATTTTTTGCTCATGAGCAGTGAGCAAAAAAAAATTTTTTTGCTCATGAGCAGTGAGCAAACAAAATGTTTTTGCCCATGAGCAGTGAGTGAGCATGAGTGAGCTAATCTGAACCCTGCTCAAATTCGATCTCTCAAAACTACAAAAAATGCAACTTTAATTATTCCCACCAGAGCTCGGATTTGCGGGTCTATTTGCTTCTGCGTTGCCTAAAGCAATTTTACAACAACAATTCAATACAAACGGAAAACACCTCGGAATTATGTTCTCCTGACAACCGTGTCCTGCATGTGAACCTTAGTGAGCGTATTTGATGTTACATTTCTGCATTTTTGATAGAACTACTGTCGCGGTATAAAATCGCGACACGAATGTTGTTGTTTTTATTGTTTGTTTTGTTTTTTTATGTTTCCCTTTTGTTCGGGGCGACGGGCGAACAAAATTGGAGGAACAAAATCACACACGCACTGACCGAATTAATGCACTGCACAATTTTATTGATTGTTACTTTTTTTATAAATAAGTTTAGCTTAACAAATTAAGCAAAACAAATTCGCCACTCGCGTGTGAAATGCGACCGGCGCGCGGAAGAAGAAAACTGAATATTTTGTTTGAGCTGTCAAAGTTCTCTTGCTTTCTTCTCCTTTCTTTCGCTTTTGCTTTCGTTAAGTTAGCTCAAGTGAGCGGCGGCGATCCGATGAAGGTATTGCCAGCCTCGCCATTACAATAGTAAAATGTCAGAGCCTGGACTAGAGCTTTTGTACTCTTTGAACCTGTTTGAGGGAGGGGAATTTGAGAACATTTATGCTTTCGCCTATACGTACATGAGTGCCGCCAAGATGTATATTTCATTTTGGTGGGTGCAGGGGGGTATATGTAAATTTGCCAAACACACCTAGAAAAATCTGAAGAGATTTTACGCATATAGGTATGGGTAAAGCCCCGACTGCAGACACTGGTTTCTGCGTAAGCCGCACTCTATGTATGTGGGAAGATAAATGGAAAGTGAGCGTCATAGGCGCTCATATATTCTAATTCTTTTAGTTCTTTTTGAGCAGGGAAGAAGGAAAGTAAAAAGTGAAGTTTGAGATTTTAAATTTAATTTGGCTTAAATAATTGGTAAGAAAATTTTTAAAATTTTCTTTCCGGTGTTCTAAATTGTGTTTTTGGAGTGGTGAGGTGGAGCGGTTGCCTGCGTCGGATTGTGGCTGGAAGACAAGTGTTCCAAAGGGAGTATTTTTGCGCGCTGGTTTAGTTTTGCCAGTTAGTGTTTTTTTACTTTATTTTATTTGTGGCAGTCGGCCATTTATTGTTTTGAATTTGAGGAATTTAATAGAGTTGGACAGGTTGTGTTCGGTCGTGATTTGTTTTGGTGAAGTGTTTCTGTCCTGGGAATTTCAAGTAGTTTGCTTGGAATTTGTTTGGCCGTTTCCCCCCTCTTCCTTATTCCTTTTTTTTGTTTGTGTCGTCCCGCATCTGAGCCAAGTTGTTGCTGGACATCGAATTTTATCGAAGTCCAGCTGGTGAATAGATTCTGCAAAGAATCGTGCGAGGGATTTCAGACAGGTTGGTCTGGTCCCGCAAATCAATTGCGTTTTAAAAAATTTAATTTCTTTTGGGTGATTGTCGGTTTGTGTCAATTTTGAAAAAGGGTTTGTGTTCGGTAAGTGTCGGGAAAATTTCCGTTTCTTTTATATATATATATATATATATATATATACTTATATATATATATTGCGGCAGTTTCGGTGTAGTTTTTAAAAAAGAAATTTAATTATCGCGTTGGGATTTTTGGGTTTAGAGTTTTAAATAAAGTTTTAATTAAAAATAGCGCGATAAGCTGGCGCCCAACGTGGGGCCAGCTTAAATTTTTTTAATAAGTTTAAAATTTTTTTTTGTTGTATAATTTTTTTTGAAAATTGATTTTTTTTTGTAATATTTCTTTTTCTATTTTTCGGGTTTTGATTTAAATAAATAATTTTTTTTTGTGGTGTTTTTAGTGTTTTGTATATTTTTTTTATATTTTGACTAATTAATTTTTATTATTTAGTTAGCTTTTTTTGAATTGGTCGGAGCAGCGGAGTTCGCGATAGTTCGGTGAGTCCGTTCCATTTTATTTTTTTAAATTTTTTTTGTAATTTTTGGTGTTTGGTGGTGTTGTCCGCCTTTTTGCCAATTACTGTTTTGTATTTTTAATTTTTTTTCAATTTGATTTTATTTATTTAAATTTTTTTTAATTCTGTGAGCGTGGTACGCTGGTTTATTTTTATATATATATTTTTTTTTGGATTAATGTTTTTAAATTTTTGGTAATTTTTTTTGGAGTTTTTTTAATAATTTTTTTTTAATGACCAGTTTTAGGCTTTGTTGTTTGAGGGCATGTTAGGGTTTCAGGGAGTTGTAAATTTGTCCAAGTGGGATTTAAAGTTTACCGGTCAGAGAAGGGATATATCTCTGGACCAGTTGTTTAGAGGGGCGGTAGATTTATTTTCGGATAGGGCTTTGATTTGGTTCCGTGATGCCCGAAGGTATGTTTCCAGCTGGCGAGAATTGGTCGTTCAGCTGAAGTTAGAGTTTCTGCCCCATAATTATGATGACCTGTTGTTAGACGAAATTAGGAAAAGGACTCAAGGTGGGGCTGAGTCCATAGGCATTTATGTAGCGGTTATGAGGGGTCTGTTCCGTCGTCTGTCCGAGTCCTTGCCGGAGAAGCGTATGTTGGGTCTGGTCAGGGCTAATTTGTGTCCTTTTTATCAGACTCAGCTGGGCTTGGCTGAGCCTGAGAGTCTTTCGGAGTTGGTTTCCTTGGGTCGGAAACTGGAGGCTGTGCGGGCGAATGTGGAAGCATTCGTGCCTCCGCCCAGCAGCCGGTCCAAGGACTTACTGGGCATACGTTTTGGCCGAGCCGGAAGTGGTTGCAGTCAGGGCTCCGCTGCGCAATCTTAGATTGGAGCGGAGAATTAGGGCACCTCAACGGGCTAGGCGTACGTTCAGGTGCTTTAACTGCAAGAAGTTTGGGCATGTTTCGGTAAACTGCCGAAAGGCGGTTATTTGCCGCGGCTGCGAGCGGCCTGGCTTTATGAAGCGTGATTGCCCCCGATGCTCTCCGAAAGCAGGGCAATTACAGGAGCGCTCGGACAGTGAGGCGGCCCCGAGAGCGGCTCCGAGGGCCCGCGAAGAGTCGGGAAATGGGGAGCGAGCTCTTGTGGAAGCAGGGCAAGAAGTTCGCGAGGTTTAGGTAGGTTGCCTGCGGGCAACCAGCTGGCTAGGGAAAATAGTGATAGGCCTCTGAGGCGTCCGTCCGGAGTATATTTGAGTTTCACTTTGTCGGGAAAAGATTTAGATAATAGGCCATATTTAGGCGTTAGGATTTTTGGAGTGCGTATGTTAGGGCTTTTAGATTCGGGGGCCACTAGGACGATTCTTGGTAGGCCAGGCTGGGACACATTAAAGTCCTGGGGGATAAGTTTATTGGCGTCTGCGGTCAGCAAGGTTGCGCTTGCTGATGGTGAAGAAGTTCCGGTTAGGGGGGTAGTTTCGGTCCCTTTCGAGGTAGAGGGCAAGTAGGTCCTCGTTGAATGCCTCGTAATACCGGATTTACCCCAATCATTGATTCTTGGAGTAGACTTTTGGTCTAAGGCCGGTGTAGTGCCAGATTTGGCCAAGAATCAATGGAGGTTTTCCGACCAAGTTGAGGTCTCGTCAGTAGCGGCGGTAGTGGATAGGTCTTCGTTGTCAACTAGGAGAAAATCGGTTCTTGAAGAGTTAGTCGTTGAAGTTTTTAGAGCTATGCCTGAGGGACTTGGTTGTACACATTTGGTCGAACATCGGATTCGTATAAAGCCAAATGTGGAACCATTCAAGCAGCGATACTATCCGGTATCGCCCGCTATTCAGAGGCGCATAGATGAAGAGATAGAAGATATGTTAGATGAGGGTGTGATTGAAATTTCTCACAGCCCTTAGGCATCACCGGTTGTGATGATTAGGAAAAAGGATGGGAGTTATAGGTTTTGTGTCGACTATAGGACACTGAATAAAAATACGGATCGAGATAGTTACCCCCTCCCTTATATTTCGGCTACTTTAGATAAGCTAAAGGACGCCAAATATCTCTCTAGTTTGGATATAAAATCCGCTTATTGGCAGATCCTAGTAGAGAAGGAATCTAGGGCCTGTACGGCATTTACAGTTCCGGGTAGGGGGCTCTACCAGTTCAAGCGCATGCCTTATGGCCTGCACAATGCGCCTGCAACTTGGCAGAGATTTATAGATAAGGTCCTTGGGGCTGACTTGGAACCCCATGTTTTCGTGTATTTGGGCGATATTATTATTGTTACAAATACATTTGACAAGCATGTTGAGGTTCTGAAGGAGGTCCTGAGGAGGATTTGTTCGGCAGGGCTTAGCTTAAATAGAGAAAAATGTAATTTTTGTCTTTCTTCGCTACGGTACTTAGTAAGGCATTCAATCCCGAAGTGTTTTTGAAAATCCCGGGATTTCGGGATTTGAAATTACAATCCCGGGATCCCGGGATTTATTCGGGATTTTCGGGATTAAAGAAAAAACTGTTGCAACAATATTTTAAGCATAATTTTATTTGAATTCAACGTAGAAATACTATTTAATAAATATTGCATTAAACAAAAGAAAATTTAAAATAAATAAAACCAAAAGTTATTAATTTTAAATTACTCTGATCGAACAAGTTTGATATTTTATGAGTTAAATTGAGTTGCTTTATTATTTATTTTGCCACGCTGTCACAAAATAATTTTATTAAATACATCTACTCTTTTGTCGAAAAAAAAAATTGTTTCAATTTGAAAAAATTTTATTCAGATCGATAAAAATGTTTTGTTCACTGTCATTGACAAAAATTGTCTTAATTTTTTGTGTGTGTAGCACTAAGTCTACGAAAGTGAGCTTTTTGGGTTTACCAATTAGATTGAAAGTAAAAGCACTGCAGTATTTTTGTGGAAAAGAGTCGAAAATTTTTTGAATCCCGGGATTCCGGACTCAAAATCCCGGGTTTCCGGGATTTAGAAAACGTTCGGGATCCCGGGATTTCGGGATCCCGGGATTGAATGCCTTAGTACTTAGGTTATGTTGTTGATCGACAGGGCTTGCACGTTGACCCCGAGAAAGTTGAGGCAATGCTGAAAATCCCAGCGCCCAAAAATGTAAGGGAAGTCAGGTCGTTTGTTGGCACCATTTCTTGGTATCGTAGGTTTGTCTCGAATTTCGCTGATTTGGTTAAGCCTCTAACTGATCTCCTAAAGAAGAAGAACAGGTTTAGATGGTCGCCGGAGTGCGAGGACAACTTTTTGAAGGCCAAGGAGCGCCTAGTGACGGCGCCGGTCCTGAGCTGTCCTGATTTCGAACGACCCTTCGTAGTTCAGACTGATGCTTCCGATTTTGGAATAGGTGCCGTTTTGACACAGCAGTTTGATGAAGGGGAGAAGGTCATTTCGTATTTGAGTAGGTCGTTGAGTAGATGCGAGAGGAATTATTCCACTACCGAGAAGGAGTGTTTGGCTGTTTTGTGGGCAGTTGAGAAGTTGAGGCCATACATCGAAGGGGTCAGGTTCACAGTGGTGACCGACCATTATTCGTTGGTATGGCTCAACAATTTGAAAGATCCTTGCGGTAGGTTGGCTAGGTGGGCTTTAAAGCTCCAGCAATACGATTATGAAATCATACATCGTAAGGGGAAAGATCATGTTGTGCCCGACATGCTTTCTAGAGGTGTCCCAGTCGTAGGGGAGGTAGATGGGCGTGTTAGAGATCCATGGGTGGATTCCATGGTTAGGAAAGTTTTTTTTTTTTTTTTAACTACATAAAATTTATTTATTGAATCTTCTAAAATAAAAAATTAGAACTAACAATAACTTTGAACAAAATAATTAGACATTACATAACAGATTTAACATAGTACTAGTTGACCTTATCCACTGATTTGGACAACTTAATGTATGTATCAAGGCGATGTAGGCGTTGACTGGATGTCGGCATCTACAGGATGTCGGCATAGACGAACGGCTGCATCGACGAGGGTGTCCCTGAACTATCTATTCAAAGGCAACAGAATAATTTCGTTTTAGACGTAAGGGTCGGGTGGGTTTTATTAAGGTTCGAGCTAGAATATGAGGGTGCAATTTTAGCTTATCTGCATACTTTGTATTACGTTTCGGTATCTCATCAGATATTTTCGATATTTGTAAATCTCTGTGGATGTGTTCATTTTTTATAAACCATGGCGCTCCAAGTATTTGTCGCAGGAAAGTGGAGGATAAACCACTCGATTACCCAGCTTGGAGAACTGAAAATGGGGCGTTATATAAACACATAAAGGCAGGGACAAATAGTTTGTTTAGTGCTGGGTACGAGTAGAAGAGAGTTGTGTGCAGGAGTGATAGGCGCAGTATTTTATTCGAGTGTCACGATAATCCATTATCGGGGCACATGGGCGTTAGGAAAACATACGCAAGGGTAGTTGAGAAATATTTTTGGCCAAAAATGAAGGCAGAGATAGCTAGATATATTAAAGGTTGTCAGGTTTGCCAGAGGGTGAAACCTGACAACAATAAGCCAGCTGGTTGTATGGTAGAGAGGACAAAGAGGTTAGAACCTTGGGAAATGATCTGCGTAGATCTGGTGGGACCCTTGGTGAAGTCTAGTCGGGGATTTTGTTATATTTTAACGGTGGTTAACTACTTCACCAAATTCCCATTGTTGTTTCCGTTGCGAAATGCAACGGCAAAGAGTGTTTGCAAGGAGTTGGAAGATAATGTCTTCCTGCTCTTTGGAGTTCCGAAGTCCATTGTATGCGACAATGGGCCACAGTTTCGCAGCAAGGAGCTGCAGAGTTTATGCGCGTCGTATGGTGTGCAGATGCGGTACACTGCACACTATCATCCGCAGGCTAATCCGGCCGAGCGGATTAACCAAATTATTAAGACCACTTTGAGGGCGTACGTGTCGGAGAACCACAGGACGTGGGATACTCACCTCTCAAAGGTGGCGTGCTGCATTCAAACAGCGCAGCATGAGGTGTTGGGGGCGTCTCCATACTTCGTGAATTTTGGCCGAAATATGGCGGTCAGGGGTGATAGAGATTATAGACGAGTGGGAGACTCAGACCAACCGGACAGTAGTAGTGAGGACCGGGCCAAGAAAATGGCAGACTTGAGTTAAGACATACGGAAAAAGTTAGAAATGGCAAGTGCCAAGACAGCGAAAACGTACAATCTCAGACGTAGAGATGTGCAGTATTTACCGCACGAGTTAGTATGTTTTGTCCGATGCTGCAAACTATTTTGCAGCGAAGTTAGCTCCAAAATTTGTTGGACCGTTTAGGGTTAAAAAGAGGGTGTCTCCGTGGACATATGTTTTGGAAGACGAAGACGGACGAAAAAAGGGGACATGGCATGTGCAGGACCTTAGGCCGCACATCGACTCAGGGTGATTTTCTCCGGTTAGATTCGAAAGTTGGCTGGTCTCAGGAGACCAAGCAACTTTCGCGGAGGTGGAGGTGGTATAAATCGCGACACGAATGTTGTTGTTTTTATTGTTTGTTTTGTTTTTTTTATGTTTCCCTTTTGTTCGGGGCGACGGGCGAACAAAATCGGAGGAACAAAAGAATCGTGCGAGGGATTTCAAACAGGTTGGTCTGGTCCCGCTAATCAATTGCGTTTTAAAAAAATATAATTTTTTTGGTATATAAATAATTTCTTTTGGGTATTTGTCGTTTTGTGTCAATTTTGAAAAGGGTTTGTGTTCGGTATTATTTTCTTTGTGTCGGGAAAATTTCCGTTTCTTTTATATATATACATATATATATTTATATATATATATATTGCGGCAGTTTCGGTGTAGGGTTTTAAAAGTTTAGTTATCAGGTTTTCGCGTGTTCGTGTTGTTCGTTCGGCCGGGGATACCATACCGGGTCGGCTTAAATCCCACGCTTCGCGACTGTGCTATTCGGGCAAATAGGGAATTAAATTATCGCGTGGGGATTTTTGGGTTTAAAGTTTTAAATAAAGTTTTAATTAAAAATAGCGCGATACGACTTTTAGAATATTAAAAGAGTTGAGTACATTAAAGCCATTCTTCTGGCATATACACAACACGTTCCATTCACTCAAATTCGATCTCTCAAAAATGCAAAAATGCAACTTTAATTACTCCCACTGAGATTCACATTCATATCAGGGTTGCCAGAACAAAGATTTTAATATCATCAGAGCTCGGATTTGCGGGTCTATTTGCTTCTGCGTTTTCTAAAGCAATTTTACATCAACAATTCAGTTCAAAAATGTTATGTTTACCAAACGCTTAATGCTAAAAAATCCATAATTAATGATTTTGACTAATTACTTAACAAATATTTCCAAAAAAAGTATTTACAGAATGAGAAAATACAAGCAAAAAAGAGTAAAAAACAAGTTTTTCAAAATATAACCCTTTAACCGACCGAATTTCCTTTAAATTAATTTCCGCAATTTCGATTTTAAATTAAGGGTTTTTGGCTACTTTCTTCTAATATCATTGCAGATTTTGAAGCCGCCAAAAACCCTTAATTTCAAATCGAAATTGCGGAAATTAGTTTAAGGGAAATTTATTTTCTGCTTTTTAGTCGGTTAAAGGGTTATAGTTTAAAAAACTAGTTTTTTACTCTTTTTTCTCCCCCCTTTATTTCCCCATTTTCCCCAATGCGAAAATAAGTAAAAAATTTCAGCCTTCAGAACATTAAATTGGCTCCTTACCTTCTAAACATAGTGCCGTTTTCAGTTTTCTACCATCTCGTCTGGTTCGTGGAGGAATTATAAAAATGAAAAAAAAACGATGCCATAGATTGTATAATGTAACTGTTCAAAAAAAATATATCAATAAAGTATTTCTTCATTTCCGAAAGACAATTGGATACCCAAAAAGTATATTTTTCAAATTTTGACTAATCTCAATTTAAAAAAATTATGAGCATTTTTATTATATTGCTCTTTGAAAAATTCTTTACCAGTTTGCCATAAAAAGTTTTCCGGCCGACGCCTAAATAAAATTAATAAAAGTAATATATAAACAAAGAATGTTAATTATAGAGAAGGTGAATAAACGAATTTCTGTTAAATTGTAATTGGAATTTTTTGCCAGATTTTTGGAAGAACTTCCAGTCGAACATCGATCAAGTTTTTCTTTAAGTGTGACTGGATTTTGAGGTTCGGTGCAAACAAAAATAGAAAGAATGAAACTGTCTAATCCCAAGAATTTGATGTTGCACAGGCACTTGAACCTGTTCAACTTATTCAGGATTTGTTCGATATGGCACTTGAACCACTCGAACGGAATGTTTAAAGAACTGATTCTACTACGCCAACTTGAGCTTGTAATAAAAACACATTTTACTGTTTCCAGTCAATAAACAACTCGTTTATTTCTTGATTTGTCGCTTCTTTTTATACTCATAATTTGTTTAATCTATTTGTTGCAACCTTAACCACTTATTTTGCAGTCAGCATAATTGTCAGCGCTTGCATTTTTCAGTCGTGCAAACGGAAGGGTCAAGTTTCCGTCTGGAGCGACAAAACTTGTGCGCCAATTATGCTAACCGTGCATTTGGTCAATGCATTGTAGTGAATTCATGGCCAAGGCCAATCGACTACAGTGCAATAACTGTCAAAGTGGCGGCGATAATTTAACATTCTCCCCACCGTTGACGAACTGTCAACACCGAGGAAATGTAGTCTCGAACGTTGATTCGTCGTCGTCATTTGAAGTTTTGGTCCGTGGGAGTGGAGTTGGTGTTTTTGTTTTGATTGTTGGCATCTTTAACGTGCTCGGCTTGCATCTGGATATTGATTGCCATGATATGATGCCAAGGAGCAGAATTGTGGAGAGGATGAGTGCAGTATAGCTGACCGCATGATGATGTTGTCGATTGGATTCCATTACGTTCGAAAGATTTGTGAAGTCTTCACTTGCAAGTTGGTTTTGGAGGATGGTGAGTTGTTCCAATTGAGTTTTGTGAATGTTGTATAGAAAACCCTTTTTACTTCCAGAGATGTGCTGATATTTTGGATATCCTTAAATCTAGCGTATGATGTATGTACTGTGCTAGATGAGGTATAGTGGCCTTGAATTGTGCATACGTTGCTTTTGATTACGCAATCCTTAAATCTACCGTATGATGTATGTACTGTGCTTGAATTGTGAATACGTTGCTTTTGATTACGCAATTCGGTTCCATTGTGATTATGCCGGATCCAGTTAGTGTTAATTGTGTCAGCTTTGTGCCACAAACTGCGGATATTTCCAGGTGGGAGCGAAATTTCCAACGATATTAAGGGCTGCTCTCGTTTTCCGATTATGCGGAAGCATGTCTCTATCATGAAGAGGTTCGTTTCTTGTATCCTCAAAGTTTTTTGTCAGGACGTCGCAGGTGGCATTTTGCTGGAGTTTTGAGCACAACTGTTGAAGTGTGGATACTCCAATTGAAAATGTTCTCATTTCCTCCCAAAATGGATCCAAATTGTAGTAGACAATCATTTACCATTCTGCTGTCACGATTTTTGCTGTCCCCATTCCTTCAAAGTATATTCCAGGATCTGCACCAAATTTCTCAACCAGAGCTGTACTACCCAGTACTGCCGGAAGTAACAGTAGGGAGACAAGGATTGTTACGAGAAATGGATGGTTTGTGGATTTGTGTCGTTTGTTGGGGATGTCATCTGCGCTTTCATTGTTTGAAGGTCTTTGGTGTTGTTCAGGCTGCGACTCTTGTTCTATATTTTGTTCCATGGCTGTACCTTCTTCTGGATTGGATTCCGTTATTGGGAGTGGTGCAAGTCAATGAATAGGTCGCTTACAGTTTTTATGTCCGCTACTCTAACTGCATTGTCATGCCCCTAGTAGGTTTTGACTATCCTTCCCAGTGGTCATTTAAGGGGGCAGATTGTCTTCTTTGATTACCACCATCATGCCCGGTTTAACGTTGTTGATTTGCTTCTTCCATTTATGTCGGTATTGAAGTTCATTTAGGTAATCTCGCGACCACTGCTTCCAAAAGTCGTGCTTTAGTTGCGCCCCTATTTTCCATCTTGTGAGCAACGACCCCTTGGTGGATGTTGCAGTTGTATCAATTTGTGCCGTTAGCGGTTCACCAATCAGACAGTGTCCGGGTATCATTTCGTTTAAATCATTCGGATCGGCTGACAGTGGTGTCAATGGTCGTGAGTTTAAGATTGCTTCTATCTCCACCATCACTGTCTCCAACTCATCGTAAGTCAATGAGGCGTTTGAAACACTTCTGACAAATAGATTCCTGGCAGATTTTACAGCTGCTTCCCATAAGCCGCCAAAATGAGGAGCTCTTGAAGAATGAAATGGAATTGAATGCCTTGAATGCGTATTCTTTAGGTCGATCAGCTGGTTTCTGGCGCCAACAAAATTTGTCGCGTTGTCACAATATAGGTTCTGGCATCTTCCCCGTCGTCCGATGAACCGCTTTAGGCATCCAATGAACGCTTCTGTCGTGAGATCACTGACGATTTCTAAATCAACCGCCTTGGTGACAAAACAACAAAATACCGCTACATATGCTTTGTGTGGCCGTTTTCCTCGAGCTTTGAAATGAATCCAGAAAGCACCACATAAGTCTACTCCGGCATTGATGAACGGTCTAGCTGGCTGAATTATTGTCGCTGGCAATCCTCCCATTATTTGTTGACATAATTTTAGCTTCGCCTTGGAGCATCGAACACAGTGTTGTACGACCGATCGAGACATAGATATCCTTTTGATGGGCCAAAATCTTTGTCGAATGTCAGCCAAAAGGGTTTGTGGTCCACAGTTAAGGTGCTCTTCATGAAACCATTTCAACAACTGTTTGGACAATGGGTCGTTGTATGGAATAACCATTGGATGTTTGGCATCGTATATCACGTTTGCCGCCTCCAGCCTTCCGCCAACACGAATAATTCCGTTATCATCGAGAAAAGGGTTGAACCCACTGATTGGCTTGTTTTGCTTACGCATTTGTGTTTGGTGAGATACTGTCTTTCGTCTTTAAAGTCTGACAGCTGCATGGCCCTAATTATGACATTAAGAGCTGCTTTTAGTTAATCAGCTGTGATTGAAATATGTTGTCTTCGATCACCTGCTCCCTTTTTGGCATGCTCTATGAACCTAAGCATGTATGTCACGATATGTAGTAATGTTCTGAATGAGTTTCCGTGGTTGATTTGGTAAATTAAAGCTTTTAAACCGCTCTTGATGGCTATATTTGCATGGTCTACTTTTAGCTTTCTCTCCATGGTGTTTCCACTAGCTTGTTCCGGGTCGTAGATTCTTGGCAATATATTCATTTTTCCATGGAGGAACCTGGGCCTGTAGAGCCATAAGTTGCTTGTCATTATTTCTGAAGGCAACAAACCTCACGATAGGATGTTTGCGGGATTGTCCTTCAATTGTACGTGTCGCCATTAGCTGGCCAAGGACAGTTCTTGAATTCTTGCAGTCCTGCTGGCTATGAATGTCTGGAATGATGTCGAGTTTGAGTTGATCCAGGCTAGAACGACTTTCGAATCCGTCCAGAAGTATGCGGTGGCATCTTAGATATGTAAATCTTCCTTCACACGAGCCATTAACTGTGCGCTAAGAAGCGCTGCTCAAAGGTCTAGCCGAGGTATTGTTTGTGCTTTTAGAGGCGCCGCGCAAGATTTTGCACATAAAAGCCGCACCACTACTACTCCGTTCTTGGTAATAGATCTGACATAAATTGCAGCACCGTACGCCTTCTTTGTAGTATATATTTACGCCTTGTTGAAAGATGTGTCTGGGTACGTGTGCGTTATTAAGTTTCTTTAGGTTATCCTTAAACTTCATCCATTTGTCATTTAGTTCCGCGGGCAGCTCCTCGTCCCATGATAACTTGGTTTGCCATAGCAGCTGACTCACAATTTTTGCTGTGACCACCACTGGAGCGAGAATTCCTAATGTATCGAAAATTCTGGCTACGTCGGACACAATTGTTCGCTTTGTGTTGTGAGTGGCTGACTTCAGATTCACCTTGATGCATAACTGGTCTGTTTTAGGCAACCATGTCAGTCCCAATGTTTTTATGGCATTGTTGACATCACTGCTAAAGTCGAGGTCGACTTCCTGGTCTTTTGCTGGAATTGATTGTAGTAACTTTGGGAGATTGGCACAACATTTCCGCAGATTCTGAATTTCCATTGCAGTGGCCACCAGTGTCTTGATTCCACCAGTGATGCCGTGAGTTCTGCAAATGGAATCTTAACTATGAATCGCCCTTCATTGCTCCGAGTAGTATTCATCGCAAAATGAGATTCGCAAAGTTTTTCGGCAGTTGTTAGCACCTTGTGATCCTGTTGTATTTCTTCTAACTGGCAAAACCTTTAAATTTGGTTTAGGCTGTCGTCTTCAATGCATATTCCGCATGTAGCCCAATTTGAATTTGCTTCGCGTATCTTTCCGGCCAAAATCCACCCAAATACTGTGTTTTGTTGAGTTGGGAGTCCTTCATCCAGGTGGATTTTTCCAGTGGACAACAGAATTTGGTAAAACTCAGCACCGATGAGTATATCGATCTTTCCAGGACAATTGAAGTATGGGTCTGCTAAGGTGACATTTTTTGATATTGCCCAAGAAGATGTGTCCAACTCCACCAATGGTTGTTGTGATACAATATGAGGAAGAATGTACGCTTCCAGTCGCGATGAGCATTTTGGCCATTTTTTCAGTCATTAAATTGTCCTGAGATCCTGAGTCCAAAATCGCTCTACAATCTACTGATGCTGATCAAGAATATATATACTTTTCCATACCGGATATCGCGCTATTTTTATCTAAATTTTAAAAAAAACTAAAATCCAAAAATTCCCACGCGATAATTAAAATCCCTAATTGCCATCTAGCTCAATCGCGACGCGTGGGATTAAAGCCGACCCTCGCGGAATGGTATCCCCGACCGAACGAAACACACGAATACGCGAAAACCCGATAACTAAACTTTTCAAATCCTATCCTGCAATATACACGTATATGGAAACCGCAAATAATCGAACGTGAAATGGAAACGAAAACCCACTAACACAAAAAAACGGAAATCTGTCAAACGAGAGTATTTTAGAAAAAAAAATACTAATGACAAAAATCAAGTTTTTATGTGCCCCTGGTTCACGGGACCACTCACTGACACACAAAATGGAAATTTGTCAAACGAGAGCATTTTAGAGAGAAAAAACACTAATGACAAAAATTATGATTTTATGTGCACTTGATTTACGGGACCAGACCGACCTGCCTGAAATCCCTCGCACGATTCTTTACAGAATCAATTCACCAGCTGGACTTCGAAAAAATCGATGTCCAGCAACAACTTGGCTTAGTTCGGGACACCACAACAAAAATTGGAAGGGAAAGGGGAAACCAGGACCACGAAACCAACGGAGACCAACTCCACTATAAAATCTCGAAACATCAGTGGCCGACTTGCCACAACCGACTTGCCACAACTTGACAAACTCTATTAACATTTTTTCCTTCCTTTTATTCCCTTCGAACAAACTAAATGGCGACTGCCACAGATAAAAACACCAAAAACACTATTGCCACCCGCTGGTGGAAATAACACCAGCGCGGAAAAATACTCCCTTCGAAAATATCTCCTGCCTCAGCTCCACCATCCGACAAGGTCCTCAGCAACCACAAAAACACAATTTAAAAATCAAATTTAAAAATTAAAAACCACAATCCTTTTTTTAAACATTACTCTAAATTAAAATTTAAAATTAAAAAGAAAAAAGAAAACGCCAGTCCACTAAATCTGTTCGCACTCTTTTCCCTGTCTAAAAAGAACTAAAAGAATCTTGTCTATATGAACGCATATATGGCGCTCACTTTCCACATCTTCCCCCCCACACACATGAGCGCGACCTACGCAGAAGTCAGTATTCGCAGTCGGGGCTTTGCCCACACCTATATATGAAAGATCTTCTCAGATTTTTCTAGAGTGTGTTTGGCAAATTTACAAGAACAAACAAAATTCTGTCGCAAATTTTTGCCGCGACACTGACACGTCCCCTTATACCCTGCCACAGTGAGTGTGGGGGTATAAAAATACCAAGACACAACAATCTAAACAGTCAATTTACGCTACAAAGATTACAAATATTAATTTAAGTATTTTTTTTTTATACGAAATATAAAAAATCAAATACAAATAGAACAAAATTCTTCTGAAATATAAATACAAAATACAACAAAAATACAACACTTTGAAAAATCGACAAGGCTGATCTTCGTGGAGTTTGGCAACCCTGCCATTTCGTTAGACCCTAAGCGGTTCAAAAACTTAAAAAGCAACAAAGGCCTTAATTGTGATCATGTGCATTTAAAATAAAAGTTTTAGTTTTATTAAGTGAATCTGACAGGTCAAAGACAGAATACACAGAATACAGACTATTAAAATCGCTACAAATACAACGAAAAGGTTCGTTCTGCTCGCAATTAGAACGGCGCATATCAAAGGAATGAAAGATCTGGAACGACGGGTTGGAATATTAAAATCTATTTCTTGAAGCAAAAATGTAGAATTCAGAGAGCCATTTATCAATTTAATCAAAAATGTTATATTAAGCATCGTTCTTCTATTTTTTAGAGTAGGGATGTCCAAGAGTTTTAAACGATTTTCGTATGGAGGTAAGTTTTCGGATTCCATCGAAGGTTTCTTAAAGCAAATAATAAAAAATGTTTTTTAACCGATTCAATTCTATCAGAGTGGCAGTTGTATTGTGGATTCCACAAGACTGATGCATATTCCAAAATTGGTCTTACAAGTGATATGTAAAGACTTTTGGTCACGAATGGGCCATTCAATTCTTTTGACCATCTCTTAATGAAACCTAGAACACCCCTCGCCTCATTCATACATAAATAATTATGTAGATGAAAGCGAAGTTTTGGATCCATAGTAACACCCAGATCCACAAAAGTAAAACTGTTTTCTAGATTACAATTATTTATATGATACAGCGATGAAAGTTGGTGTCTTCTACACTGAGCGAACAAACGCATAGTAGAATTAAATACTTTTTATTTAAATGTGATTTGAGTATTTTAATATTTGGAAATCAGTATCTTATATAGAAATTCAATACGTGCGTATTTAAATGTTTTCTATGAATAAAAAACTTCATTGCCGCCAGCCAGGCTTGAACCTACGACCTCTGCAAATTGGAAATAAGAAATTCACACTGATCTATCACAGGCATAATTTGTCTGTGTCTAAACTGAAATATATATGAAGCAGAAAGTAAACAACGTTTTTTTGTGAGTTTCTATTTTAAAATTCTATTTTAGAAGATAAAAATCTACTTTTGCTGAGCAATCTATAATTGAAATTTCTATTTTTAGATTCGAAAACTTCAATTTATAAGACTTGCTGAGCAATATACAAACATTTAGACGCTTGTGAATAATGCTGGAAATAGACGAGTCGGTTAGAGCGCATTCCAAACTCCAGAGGTTTTTTTTTCCCTCAGTGGAGCAAATGTCATAAATTTACATTTTTTCAAGACAGAAGGTAGGTCATATAAGTGACTTCCTTGAGGAACTCCAGAGCTGACATCTATTGTTTTGGATGTTGGTGATTCGAATAACACCTGTTGCTTCCGATTTGTCAGATACGATTCTAGCCATTTTAAAAAAAGATCTGTAAATCCTCGGTATTTGAAAGCCTCGCCATTACAATAGGAACCTGGACTAAAGCTTTTGTACTCTTTGAACCTGTTAGAGGGAGGAGAATCTGTCGACATTTATGCTTTCGCCTATACATACATGAGTGCCGCCAAGGTGAGTATTTTCATTTTGGTGGGTGCGGGGGTGTATATGTAAATTTGCCAAACACACTCCAGAAAAATCTGAGAAGATCTTTCACATATAGGTGTGGGTAAAGCACCGACTGCGAATACTGCCTTCCGCGTAGGTCGCGCTCATGTGTGGGGGGGTTCTTTAGTTATTTTTTAGCAGGGAAAAAGGAAAGTACAAAAGTGTTAGATTTTTAAATTAATTTTATTTTGAATAATTTGTTTTGGAACATTTTTGATAGTTTTCTTTCTTTTTTTTAACTGTATTTTTTTTGAGTGGTGAAGTGGATGGTGTTGCCATCATTGGATTGTGGCTGGAGGACAATTGTTCAAAAGGGAGTATTTTTCCGCGCTGGTTAGTTTTGCCAGCTAGTGTTTTTTGCTTTATTTTATTTGAGGCAGTCGGCCATTTAGTTTATTGAATTTGAGAAATTTAATAGAGTTGGTCAGGTTGTGTCCGGTCGTAATTTGTTTTTGTTGGTGAAGTGTTTCCTTCCTGGGAATTTCAAGTTGTTTGCTTGGAATTTGTTTGGCCGTTTCCCCCTCTTCCTTATTCCCTTTTTTTTGTTTGTGTCGTCCCGCATCTGAGCCAAGTGGTTGCTGGACATCGATTTTATCAAAGTCCAGCCGGTGAATTGATTCTGCAAAGAATCATGCTAGGGATTTCGGTCCCGCAAATCAAGTGCGTTAAGTTAAAAATTTGTTTGTGTCGTTTTTGTGTTGTTGTTGATTTTTTTTTATGATTTAACTAATTCGTTTTTTAATTTATTCAGCTTTTTTTTTAATTGGTTGAGAGAGTGTGGAGATAGCGCCTACAAAACCTGTTGTTTTCTTTAAATTTTGGTGAGTCCGTTCCTTTTCTTTTTTTTTTTTGCTCACACTTTTTTTAATTTTTTTTTTGTTTTTTTCAAATTTAAGTTCGTTAATAATTTATCTATTTTTTTTTAACTTAAATTAAATTTTTTTTAAAATTTATTGTTGCACCTCGGTATTTATTATTTCTGATTTTGTTTAAAATTGTTTAAATTTTTTTTTAACCTCGCAGGTCAAAGCTGTAATGAAAGTGTTTTTCACAGAGTTTAACATACATATGTTCAAGAGGATAACAGATAAAACTTTCAATCAATTGGTCACCCTGTATGTACTTGCGCGCCACCTATCGAGGAAAAGATATATGAGGAGCTTTCTGAGGTTAGTGTTCCTGTCACTTTCAGAACCAAAAAAGTTCGAAAAATGACAGTTGTTACACAAAACAACTTCAGTAAGCCACTTCAAGCAGTTCTTAAGTATTCGTTCGGTGAAAGGCAGTATATGTAGGACGATATGTTGGTTGTTAGTAGTCAGCAGAATTGTCTCTGATGAGGGAGTGGCAGTCCCAAAATGACCATAAGACAAATGCCTTGCTGGTTTGTTGTTTTTTTCACATTGTTGTTTCTCCATTGAATCAGCCTTTCATTACAAAAACAAACATTGCTGATCACACTAAAAATCAAATTTTCTAAAATTTTTTTTTTATTGAGTAACGGTATTTTTTCGCTTTTAAAAATTTGTGGAAATTGGTTTTATATTTTACTTTCGTGCTTTTTTTTTCTTCATTTCAATAAATTATTATTTTTTTTTTATTTCTAGTACGTTTTTTTAAGTTAATTGGTTTTTTTAATTATCATTTTTATTATACGTTTTCTTAATATTTTTTTAATTTTGATTTATTTGTTTTATTTTTTTAAATATTCTGTGAGCGTAGTACACGCTGGCAACTTGGTGTTTTTTTAAAGTTTTTTGTTGAGTTCAAGTTTGTTTACATTTTTTTTATTTTTCTTTTTTGTCTATTTATCATGGAGATTAATAGGCTTAATCAAAAGGAACTGGCATACGAGATGGAGGCTCGTGGGTTGCCAGTGACTCCGGTGGAGTCCATGCGGAAGGTCTTGAAGTATTTGAGCAGATGGCTCTAAAGAGTAGGGTTTTGTTTTTGTTGGGGGAACTCAACAAGGTGGAGTTGGGTGGTGGCGGAGATGATGCCATCGATGAAAATCCAAGGCCATCAGGACCACCCAAGGGGCTTAGTAGAGAGTCTGCGGTTGAGGGAGGGCCCCGATGCTCTCAGAGAGCTGGGCAATTACAGGAGCGCTCGGACAGGGAGGCGGCCCCGAGAGCGGCTCCGAGGGCCCGCGAATAGTCGGGAAATGGGGAGCGAGCTCTTGTGGAAGCAGGGCAAGAAGTTCGCGAGGTTTAGGTAGGTTGCCTCCGGGCAACCAGCTGGCTAGGGTAAATAGAAATAGGCCTCAGAGGCAACGTCCGTCCGAAGTTTGTCTGAGTTTTACGTTGTTAGGTAGAGAATTGGATAATAGGCCATATTTAGGTGTTAAAATTTTTGGAGTGTGTATGTTAGAGCTTTTAGATTCTGGGGCCACCAGGACGATTCTTGGTAGGCCGGGCTGGGATACGTTGAAGTCCTGGGGGTTGAGTTTGGTAGCGTCTGCGGTCAGCAAGGTTGCGCATGCTGATGGCGAACAAGTTCCGGTTAGGGGGGTAGTTTCGGTTCCTTTCGAGGTAGAGGGCAAGTCGGTCCTCGTTGAATGCCTCGTAATACCGGATTTGCCCCAATTATTGATTCTTGGAGTAGACTTTTGGTCTAAGGCCGGTGTAGTGCCAGATTTGGCCAAGAATCAATGGAGGTTTTCCGACCAAGTTGAGGTCTCGTCAGTAGCGGCGGTAGTTGATAGGTCTTCGTTGTCAACTAGGGGAAAATCGGTTCTTGAGGAGTTAGTCGTTGAAGTTTTTAGAGCTATGCCTGAGGGACTTGGTTGTACACATTTGGTCGAACATCGGATTCGTATAAAGCCAAATGTGGAACCATTCAAGCAGCGATACTATCCGGTATCGCCCGCTATTCAGAGGCGCATAGATGAAGAGATAGAAGATATGTTAGATGAGGGTGTGATTGAAATTTCTCACAGCCCTTAGGCATCACCGGTTGTGATGATTAGGAAAAAGGATGGGAGTTATAGGTTTTGTGTCGACTATAGGACACTGAATAAAAATACGGATCGAGATAGTTACCCCCTCCCTTATATTTCGGCTACTTTAGATAAGCTAAAGGACGCCAAATATCTCTCTAGTTTGGATATAAAATCCGCTTATTGGCAGATCCCAGTAGAGAAGGAGTCTAGGGCCTGTACGGCATTTACAGTTCCGGGTAGGGGGCTCTACCAGTTCAAGCGCATGCCTTATGGCCTGCACAATACGCCTGCAACTTGGCAGAGATTTATAGATGAGGTAATTGGGGATGACTTAGAACAACATATTTTAGTGTATTTGGACGATATTATTATTGTTACACGGAGAGAAATGTTGGCTCATGATTTACGATTATGGAGTCCATAAAATTATTGTTACTTAATTACTAAGGGTCTATGAATTTCGTGATTTATTTTATTATTCTTGAAGAATAATTGATGATTAACTAGGTCATGAAACTGCACGTGTTATGATGAATTATGAGTAACTGGGTTGATTGTCATGAATTGCTGAGCAATATTAGGTTAGGCGTCCGGACTGGAGAGGATGATGTCGGTTCGAATTCCGGGAAAACTGAATTTGTGAAAAAGTTATTACAAATTATTCTAAGCAAGTTGGCAAATAAAAAAGTAAAATTAAACAAATAATTAAGTAAAAAATTAGCAAATAAAAAAAATTTTAATTTATTTAATTGTAATATGTGCTCAAATTATTATTACGAATGATTTATTTATTCTCACTGAAATTATTTTCACAATTTATTCAATCTGGTCATTAATTATGTCAAAAGGGAAAATAATAATTCATGTTTAAGTGGAACACATCAAGCAAACACAAATCACAAACTAGGATTTTCCCTTTTAACAGTTCTTATGATTAAGAATTCTTGATTTTTGACTACTTATTAATAGATCAATATCGTGACTAATTTTTACTTAATTGATTCCTATAAGGCACGATTTCAGCAAGCATTTCTCTCCGTGTACAAATACATTTGACAAGCATGTTGAGGTTCTGAAGGAGGTTCTGAAGAAGATTTGTTCGGCAGGGCTTAGATTGAATAGGGAAAAATGTAAAATGTCTTTCTTCGCAACTGTATCTAGGTTATGTTGTTGATCGACAGGGCTTGCATGTTGACCCCGAAAAAGTTGAGTCAATGCTGAAAATTCCAGCGCCCAAAAATGTAAGGGAAGTCCGGTCGTTTGTTGGAACCATTTCTTGGTATCGTAGGCTCTCTAACTGATCTTCTAAAGAAGAAGAACAGGTTTAGATGGTCGCCGGAGTGTGAGGACAGCTTTTTGAAGGCCAAGGAGCGCCTAGTGACGGCGCCTGTCCCGAGCTGTCTCGATTTCGAACGATCCTTCGTAGTTCAAACTGATGCTTCAGATTTTGGAATAGGTGCCGTTTTTACACAGCAGTTTGATGAAGGGGAGAATGTCATTTCATATTTGAGCAGGTCGTTGAGTAGGTGCGAGAGGAATTATTCCATTATCGAGAAGGAGTGTTTGGCGGTTTTGTGGGCAGTTGAAGGTTGAGGCCATACATCGAAGGGGACAGGATCACAGTGGTGGCCGACCATTATTCGTTGGTATGGCTCAACAATTTGAAAGATCCTTGCGGTAGGTTGGCTAGGTGGGCATTGAAAGCTCCAGCGGTACGATTATGAAATCATTCATCGTGTAACGTTGCAAAAGTTACAATAATACTATTTTATATTCATAAGTAAATACCGTGAATACCCCTAATAACCTTAATTCATATTTTTATATATAACCCGAGAACACCCCTAATATCCGTTGAATTAATAATTATATTATTAATATTACAAATATTTTTAAGTCTTACTTTTGCATACTGAACGCTGATTGGCCAAAAGCGTGCTCATAAGGAATACACTGAATAATAGTTTTCGCTCAGTGACTTTAATGCGTCGATTTGAATATTGGAATATTGGATGCAATAAGATTATGGTAGGCGCCACATAAGTAGTCACTGTTTGGCAGAAGAAAAGTAAGATTTGGTGGAAGTTTATTTCTTCCATCAAGCCGACTAGGTAGTAAGGTGTTGTTGCCTTCTGCCACTTACGTAGTAATAGGATCACTTCATGATATCTGTTGTGATTCATATGAAAAGTAAGTCGTAACCCTAGGGGTACGAAAAGCCCTTGTTTTATACAAGGTAAATTTTTGAGTCCTCGGACTTGCTTGAATACATTTACTGGCCTTCGGGCATTGTGCTTCAACTATCCATTGGGAATTGTGCTTCAACTCGCCTTCGGGCTTTGTGCTTCAACTATCCTTCGGGAATTGTGCTTCAACTCGCCTTCGGGCTTTGTGCTTCAACTATCCTTCGGGAATTGTGTTTCAACTGGCCTTCGGGTTTTGTGCTTCAACTGGCCTTCGGGCTTTGTGCTTCAACTATCCTTCGGGAATTGTGCTTCAACTGGCCTTCGGGTTTTGTGCTTCAACTCGCCTTCGGGTTTTGTGCTTCAACTGGCCTTCGGGCTTTGTGCTTCAACTCGCCTTCGGGCTTTGTGCTTCATTATATATTATAAGTATAGTAGTAATTGCTAAGTATTATGAATTATAATCCTCCGAAATCAGTCAAACGATTACTACGAACACCGAAGTCAGCCGAACACTGAATACGATTGCCAAAAGCCTAACTATAGCTGAAGTCAGCCGAGTACGACGATACGACTGCCGAAAACCCGAATAATTCTCCGAAGTCAGCCGAACGATTACTACGAACACCGAAGTCAGCCGAGCGCTAAATAATAAGCTGAAGTCAGCCGAGTACGACAACCCGATTGCCGAAAACCCGAATGTAGCCGAAGTCAGCCGAAGACGAAATGATAAGATAAAGCAACGAATATAAACCGAGGCTTTATCAATGGCCATAATCGACCGTATATCTAACTCACCAAGGCACCATCATTAGCCACCGCTTAATTCACCGAGGTATCCCGAATACTCAAATCACCGAGGCTTTATCAATGGCCATAATCGACCGTAGATCTAACTCACCGAGGCTTCATCAATAGCCGTAATCAGCCGCATATCTAAATCATCAAGGCACAATCCGCTTAATTCACCGAGGTATCCCGAATACTCAAATCACCGAGGCTTTATCAATGGCCATAATCGACCGTAGATCTAACTCACCGAGGCTTCATCAATAGCCGTAATCAGCCGCATATCCAAATCACCGAGGCTTCATCAATAGCCGTAATCAGCCGCATATCTAAATCACCAAGGCACCATCATTAGCCACCGCTTAATTCACCGAGGTATCCCGAATACTCAAATCACCGAGGCTTTATCAATGGCCATAATCGACCGAATATCTAACTCACCAAGGCTTCATCAGTAGCCACCGCTTAATTCACCGAGGTATCCCGAATACTCAAACCACCGAGGCTTTACCAACAGCCATAACCGACAGCAGGAAACCATTCGCCGACGCTTGTATGCCAAGAACTTCGGCTATTTATCGCCGTCGTCTACCATCGTCTCATCAAAGTATACCATTTGTGCCTTACGAAGGCACCCCCAAACAACAGCATCCGAATACATCCCACCAGCGCAGCAGTCGCTTATCCATCTACTTATACTTATATCTATATATATATATCTATCAGCTAACTAGTGTGTAAGGAAAAGAAATCTGAATAAATACATATATCTATTATCCATATACCGATTTCGCATTCTTTTCCTGCCGAAGGTAATTGGTCCTTCGGCGAATTCTGGATAACCGTGAGTCATACCTCAGCCTTCGACAAAACCATACAAAGATGGCTTCAAGCGAAGACGACATCACAATGGCGCCCGAGCAGGGACCTGTCTCCAATTCGAACTGTGCAAAACCAACAAACAGCACCAACGATTTAGGAGCAGGGAAAACACACACTACGCAAACGCTTACAACTGACTCGCTGGGATGGATATATGTATTACGAAAAGATCAGCTTATCAATGAAAGGAAAAGAATGGGCCTGGAGGTCAGCGGCCGCACGGTGGAGGAGTTGCGCCGCGAATTAAGCAATTTCGTTAAAGCTAAACGGAGCCGGAAGTCCACCGAACTAGAAAAGGAAGTAGAAGGAGAGGAAAAGGAAATCATCGTGGAATCAACGCCGGGGAAAATCGCTGTCTCGACTCCTGCAACTCCACAAGATCAAAACATTGCTGAAAAAGGAAATAGTTCCCCTCAACCCGGGCATCTCGCCGACAAAGAAGTAATGAAAGCAATAAGGCACTGGAATATGCACTATGACGGCAGTGATAATCTACCCGACTTTTTAGAGAGATGCGAAGAGCTGGCTGAAAGTCACCACCTATCGCCCGATCGGCTTATACCAGCCCTGCTGGAAGTCTTACAAAGCAGAGCACTGCAATGGTATCGCATAAAACGAAGTGAAATCAAATCGTGGTCGACATCCAGAACCGAAGCCGAACGATTCTTCCTACCTAAGCGTCATCTCGTACAGTTGGCAGAGACCATTCACCAACGGAAACAAATGGCCAGAGAAAAGGCCAAAGACTATGTTATTGCTGTGCTAACCCTCATTCGGCAGCATCCAGAACTCAAGTCGATAGACCATACGGATATGATTTATGACGGACTGCGGGTGGAATATCGGCATTATATCAAAAGATCCGATTTCCACACCATAGACGAGATGATGGAAATGTCAGAGAACTTCGAATTATTGAAAAGAGATGAAGCCCGTACCGTTCGACCCACGAATCACTCTATTGCTAACCGTCAATCCTATAATAAAGATACACATTGTTGGATATGTAAAGGGGTAGGCCATCGCCGACGGAATTGCAGAGAACCATGGCGAATGTTCTGTTCTCGGTGTGGCCAAATGGGTACATTGTCTCGAGATTGTCCATGTGACAGTACGTCTTCACCGAGTAAAATGAACGACAACCGATTTTATATTAACGTGTCCATTAAAGGCTATAAAGTGCGAGCACTGGTCGACACGGGAGCCACCCTGACATACATTGGCGAAAGCGCTCGCAGATATCTCGACGAGTTGGGCATACGATCACAGTCTCGTCAACAGCAAATACAGCTGGCGGATGGGACATGTGTTACAAGTTGTGAAGTGTACCCCATAACAGTCTATTATAGGGGCTGCACCACACGAGTTTCCGCTACAACACTCACTTCGCTAGCCGAACCAATGATTCTGGGAATGGATTTCCTCCGACAACGCAATCTTTATGTCAGTCTGGATGGATTTCCTCTCCGAGCGGAAAACCCAACGTCATCACCACCCACACTACACCGATTACACTCGAACAAAACGAATACCTAGAAAGATTTTTAACTAATAACAGACAGAAATTTGGGAGTATAACCGGGCCATGCCACTCTGCGGAACACACAATCCGACTCAAACATACGCAGCCAATAAAGCAGCGCTATTATCCTCGTAACCCTGCTATGCAGAAGGTTATCAACGACGAAATAGACGAATTACTTGCTGAAAATAGGATAGAACCGTCCCGAAGCCCTTACAGCTCTCCCATCGTATTGGTGCGCAAGAAACAAGGCACCTGGCGGATGTGTATAGACTATCGCCAGTTGAACGCCGCAACCGAACCCGATGCCTATCCCCTGCCACAAATAAACGCCATCTTAGACCAGCTACGCGAGGCTAAATATATATCATCGATTGATTTAAAGAATGGATACTGGCAAATTCCATTAACCGAATCCTCCAAGCCATATACCGCCTTCACAGTGCCCGGCCGAGGCTTATTCCAATGGAAAGTCATGCCATTTGGATTACACTCGGCACCCGCCACTTTTCAGCGTACACTCGACGACATAATCGGCCCCGACCTGCACCCACGAGCGTTTGCCTATTTAGATGATATAATAATTCTTGGGAAAACGTTTGAGGAGCATATGGAAAACTTGAATGAAGTTTGCACCAGATTACTGATCGCCAATATGCAAATCAATTTTGAAAAATCTGCTTTTGTCCGGACCAGCGTTCAATATCTCGGGCATGGGGTGAGCAGCGAGGGTATACAAAAATTGACGCACTTCGCGAAATACCAGCGCCAACAAACGTAAGGGAGCTTCGGAGAGTCCTCGGCGTTGCATCGTGGTACCGTCGTTTCGTCGCAAACTTCTCTACACTCGTTGCGCCTTTAACTCGGCTGCTAAAGAAAAATGTCAAATGGGAATGGGGAGAGGAGCAAGAGTGCGCCTTTGCCAGTATCAAAACCCATTTAACTCAAGCGCCGGTATTATGCTGTCCCGAATTTGAACGGCCATTTATACTCCAAACCGATGCTAGCGGGAAAGGATTGGGAGCAGTTCTTTTCCAACGATACGACGATCAGGAAAGGGTAATTGCCTATGCCAGCCGAACACTACCAGCATTGGAGAAGAAATATTCCGCAACCGAGCAAGAATGCCTTGCTATCCTATGGGGGATAAGGAAAATGCGTCCATATCTTGAAGGCTACCGCTTCACGGTCATTACCGACCATCATTCGTTAAAATGGCTGCACTCACTGCAAAATCCATCTGGTCGCTTAGCACGATGGGCACTTGAGCTGCAACCGTACGATTTCGAAATCGAGTACAGAAAAGGGAGTTTGAATGTTGTGGCGGATGCCCTCTCTCGCGCTCCATTACCCAACACCGAATCCAACCCGCTCCTCATGTGCAGCATGAAAAGAGACAGCTGGTATGAATTAAAAACTAACGAGGTTTGTCAGAGAGCAGACAAACACCCCGACTACCAAATTGTGGGAGACCGGTTATTCCGACACATCTCAAGGAAAAATGCATTAACCAATTGTCCGCAATGGAAGCTATGCATTCCCAATGCGCGACGAAATGATGTTCTGCGAGAAGTACACGATGCACCATCGGCAGGCCACATGGGTGTTGCGAAAACATTAAAGAGAGCGCAGGCTCAATATTATTGGCCGGGGATGTACCGAGATGTGCTTCGATATGTCCGAGCATGTGATACTTGCGCTCGATATAAGGTACAGCAACGACAACCAGCGGGGTTCATGGCTACCATGCAATGTTGCCAGCCATGGGAGCTGATGTGCGGGGACTTTATCGGACCCCTCCCACGGTCATCCCATGGAAATACAGCTTTACTTGTCCTGGTCGATAAATTCAGCAAGTGGGTAGAGTTGATACCTGTCAGAAAGGCCACTGCTTCATGCGTTGTTACCGCCTTGAGGGAAAGGATAATATATCGATTCGGTTGCCCGAAAACATTCTTGGCCGACAACGGCAGGCAGTTCGTAAGCCGCGAACTTAGCAAATTCCTTTCCAAACATGGCGTCGGCCAGAAATTCACAGCTCCATATACTCCACAAGAAAATCCGACGGAGCGCACAAATCGGGTAGTAAAAACTATGATCGCTCAACGCTGTGAGCAGAACCATAAAACATGGGACGCACAAATTCCAGAAATTGCATTTGCAATTAATTCGGCTACACACGAATCAACTGGAGTGTCCGCCGCTGAAATAATCTTCGGTAGAGTCCCGACTATCCCTCACCAATTACGAGCACAGGGTGAAACACCAATAGAGGCTAACGAGAGTCGGCGTAATTTGGAGAAATTATGGGCGGAAATTAAGAAGAATGCCGATCGTGCCACTCAGCGGCAGCGTAAACATTACAACTTACGACGGCGCGCCTGGAAACCAGAAATCGGGGACAAAGTACTCAAACGAGAACATCCACAATCCTCGGCGATCGACAACTTCGCCCAAAAACTGGCACCAAAATTCGCGGGGCCATACGAAGTCCTTCGGTTTATTTCACCAAATATAGTGGAACTCACCCGAATGGTCAGCAATAAAGCCGACAATAAACGTGCCCACCTGCAAGATCTAAAGCCGGTCAGCACGAACGAAAAGCCATTGCATTGGCTGAACTAAGCAAACATTAATATATATGACATGCACACGTGTTCAATTCTTTTCAGTGTCGCATTATAACCCCTACCGATCAATCGAATTTTGCATTTTTCATTCAATTTTAATTTTATTTCCCTTCGACATTAATTGTGGTTTAGAATTCTCAACTGGATTATGAAATTTTTATATAAATAGCAGCATCTACGGTGGACAATCTTCACTTTCCAAAATGTTCCGCAAACCGACTCGACCACTAAAAATGAAAAGTGCGATCCTCGAGGCTGCCAAGGAGGCCGTCGCTGTGGGGAAAAAGGACTACCGGCCGGCGGCCGAGGCCAGACTCCGCGGCCAAGTGCAGGAAATAAAGGTGATCGTGCCTGGCCCGCCCGGTCGCCGTCGAGTAGCGCTGAAACCAAAAGCAGCAACCGGGGCACAGCCAATTCCGACGCTTGTCACTGGGGCTGCCGGGCCATTAAACGTGCAAGGGACTAACGCTTCGGTTGTCAACGCGAAATATACAGGCTGCGGCTACGCATTACCGGGCCCACCGCCGCTAGTCGGCATTAGCTCGGCTCCACCGAAGACCGTCACGCAATCACCTACGGTATCGGCAGGCACGACTTACACCACCGATGACAGGAATACTGCCCCACTCGCACCCTTAGCAGCAGCAGCACCAATGCGTTCGGCACCGAATCTCAAGCCGTACGCAATAAATCGGCTCTTCAAAGGCGTCGTAATTCGGAAGCAGCGGGCAACCTCCGATTCAGGTGACGGTATTGGATGGCGAACGAGCTCGTTTGCAGTGCGGAGGGGCGGAGCGCATAATCCAGATGGAGTAAGATCTCGATCGTCGTTGTAAGCTGTGGAACAGCCGTGTTTATTTTATTTATTTTTATTTTCTTTCTTTCCCCCCTCCCCTCCCTTTTGTAAGCTGTGGAACAGCCGTCGTTTTTTTATTATTATTATTTTTTTTTAAGCTGTAGAAAAATTAGTTTTAAGCAATATTTTTATAACGTTTATAAAAAAGAAATACAACAAAAAAAAAAAAAACAAAACAAAAAAAATATATATATATAAAAAAAAAACAATAAAAAAGAAAATTTTACAAAAAAAAATATAAAAAAAAAATACAACAAAAAAAAAACAAAAAAACAAAACAAAAAAAATAAAAATACATCCTTTATTATCTTAAGGGCCGAGCCAGTCATCCCCGTGACTTGGTAAATGTTACCGAAAGGTAGTGCACTAACTCTAAGCCCGCATTAAAACCTAAGACCCAAACATAATACAGAAATTGTATCATAAGTGCCATTTTCCTCGTACAATAATACTATTTTATATTCATAAGTAAATACCGTGAATACCCCTAAACACCTTTATTCATATTTTTATATATAACCCGAGAACACCCCTAATATCCGTTGAATTAATAATTATATTATTAATATTACAAATATTTTTAAGTCCCACCACTGCTTCCAACACGCACCTGCCTTACTTTTGCATACTGAACGCTGATTGGCCAAAAGCGTGCCCATAAGGAATACACTGAATAATAGTTTTCGCTCAGTGACTTGAATGCGTCGATTTGAATATGCAATTCTCAATAAGATTATGGTAGGCGCCACATAAGTAGTCACTGTTTGGCAGAAGAAAAGTAAGATTTGGTGGAAGTTTATTTCTTCCATCAAGCCGACTAGGTAGTAAGGTGCTGTTGCCTTCTGCCACTTACGTAGTAATAGGATCACTTCATGATATCTGTTGTGATTCATATGAAAAGTAAGTCGTAACCCTAGGGGAACGAAAAGCACTTGTTTTATACAATTCAAATTTTTGAGTCCTCGGACTTGCTTGAATACATTTACTGGCCTTCGGGCATTGTGCTTCAACTATCCTTCGGGAATTGTGCTTCAACTCGCCTTCGGGCTTTGTGCTTCAACTATCCTTCGGGAATTGTGCTTCAACTCGCCTTCGGGCTTTGTGCTTCAACTATCCTTCGGGAATTGTGCTTCAACTCGCCTTCGGGCTTTGTGCTTCAACTATCCTTCGGGAATTGTGCTTCAACTGGCCTTCGGGTTTTGTGCTTCAACTGGTCTTCGGGCTTTGTGCTTCAACTCGCCTTCGGGCTTTGTGCTTCATTATATATTATAAGTATAGTAGTAATTGCTAAGTATTATGAATTATAATCCTCCGAAATCAGCCGAACGATTACTACGAACACCGAAGTCAGCCGAACACTGAATACGATTGCCAAAAGCCGAACTATAGCTGAAGTCAGCCGAGTACGACGATACGACTGCCGAAAACCCGAATAATTCTCCGAAGTCAGCCGAACGATTACTACGAACACCGAAGTCAGCCGAGCGCTAAATAATAAGCTGAAGTCAGCTGAGTACGACAACCCGATTGCCGAAAACCCGAATGTAGCCGAAGTCAGCCGAAGACGAAATGATAAGATAAAGCAACGAATATAAACCGAGGCTTTATCAATGGCCATAATCGACCGTATATCTAACTCACCAAGGCACCATCATTAGCCACCTCTTAATTCACCGAGGTATCCCGAATACTCAAATCACCGAGGCTTTATCAATGGCCATAATCGACCGTAGATCTAACTCACCGAGGCTTCATCAATAGCCGTAATCAGCCGCATATCCAAATCACCGAGGCTTCATCAATAGCCGTAATCAGCCGCATATCTAAATCACCAAGGCACCATCATTAGCCACCGCTTAATTCACCGAGGTATCCCGAATACTCAAATCACCGAGGCTTTATCAATGGCCATAATCGACCGAATATCTAACTCACCAAGGCTTCATCAGTAGCCACCGCTTAATTCACCGAGGTATCCCGAATACTCAAACCACCGAGGCTTTACCAACAGCCATAACCGACAGCAGGAAACCATTCGCCGACGTATGCCAAGAACTTCGGCTATTTATCGCCGTCGTCTACCATCGTCTCATCAAAGTATACCATTTGTGCCTTACGAAGGCACCCCAAACAACAGCATCCGAATACATCCCACCAGCGCAACAGTCCCTTATCCATCTACTTATACTTATATCTATATATATATATATATCAGCTAACTAGTGTGTAAGGAAAAGAAATCTGAATAAATACATATATCTATTATCCATATACCGATTTCGCATTCTTTTCCTGCCGAAGGTAATTGGTCCTTCGGCGAATTCTGGATAACCTTGAGTCATACCTCAGCCTTCGACAAAACCATACAAAGATGGCTTCAAGCGAAGACGACATCACAATGGCGCCCGAGCAGGGACCTGTCTCCAATTCGAACTGTGCAAAACCAACAAACAGCACCAACGATTTAGGAGCAGGGAAAACACACACTACGCAAACGCTTACAACTGACTCGCTGGGATGGATATATGTATTACGAAAAGATCAGCTTATCAATGAAAGGAAAAGAATGGGCCTGGAGGTCAGCGGCCGCACGGTGGAGGAGTTGCGCCGCGAATTAAGCAATTTCGTTAAAGCTAAACGGAGCCGGAAGTCCACCGAACTAGAAAAGGAAGTAGAAGGAGAGGAAAAGGAAATCATCGTGGAATCAACGCCGGGGAAAATCGCTGTCTCGACTCCTGCAACTCCACAAGATCAAAACAGTGCTGAAAAAGGAAATAGTTCCCCTCAACCCGGGCATCTCGCCGACAAAGAAGTAATGAAAACAATAAGTCGCTGGAATATGCACTATGACGGCAGTGATAATCTACCCGACTTTTTTAGAGAGATGCGAAGAGCTGGCTGAAAGTCACCACCTATCGCCCGATCGGCTGATACCAGCCCTGCTGGAAGTCTTACAAGGCAGAGCACTGCAATGGTATCGCATAAAACGAAGTGAAATCACATCGTGGTCGACATCCAGAACCGAAGCCGAACGATTCTTCCTGCCTAAGCGTCATCTCGTACAGTTGGCAGAGACCATTCACCAACGGAAACAAATGGCCAGAGAAAAGGCCAAAGACTATGTTATTGCTGTGCTAACCCTCATTCGGCAGCATCCAGAACTCAAGTCGATAGACCATACGGATATGATTTATGACGGACTGCGGGTGGAATATCGGCATTATATCAAAAGATCCGATTTCCACACCATAGACGAGATGATGGAAATGTCAGAGAACTTCGAATTATTGAAAAGAGATGAAGCCCGTACCGTTCGACCCACGAATCACTCTACTGCTAACCGTCAATCCTATAATAAAGATACACATTGTTGGAGATGTAAAGGGGTAGGCCATCGCCGACGGAATTGCAGAGAACCATGGCGAATGTTTTGTTCTCGGTGTGGCCAAATGGGTACATTGTCTCGAGATTGTCCATGTGACAGTACGTCTTCACCGAGTACGATGAACGACAACCGATTTTATATTAACGTGTCCATTAAAGGCTATAAAGTGCGAGCACTGGTCGACACGGGAGCCACCCTGACATACATTGGCGAAAGCGCTCGCAGATATCTCGACGAGTTGGGCATACGATCACAGTCTCGTCAACAGCAAATACAGCTGGCGGATGGGACATGTGTTACAAGTTGTGAAGTGTACCCCATAACAGTCTATTATAGGGGCTGCACCACACGAGTTTCCGCTACAACACTCACTTCGCTAGCCGAACCAATGATTCTGGGAATGGATTTCCTCCGACAACGCAATCTTTATGTCAGTCTGGATGGATTTCCTCTCCGAGCGGAAAACCCAACGTCATCACCACCCACACTACACCGATTACACTCGAACAAAACGAATACCTAGAAAGATTTTTAACTAATAACAGACAGAAATTTGGGAGTATAACCGGGCCATGCCACTCTGCGGAACACACAATCCGACTCAAACATACGCAGCCAATAAAGCAGCGCTATTATCCTCGTAACCCTGCTATGCAGAAGGTTATCAACGACGAAATAGACGAATTACTTGCTGAAAATAGGATAGAACCGTCCCGAAGCCCTTACAGCTCTCCCATCGTATTGGTGCGCAAGAAACAAGGCACCTGGCGGATGTGTATAGAATATCGCCAGTTGAACGCCGCAACCGAACCCGATGCCTATCCCCTGCCACAAATAAACGCCATCTTAGACCAGCTACGCGAGGCTAAATATATATCATCGATTGATTTAAAGAATGGATACTGGCAAATTCCATTAACCGAATCCTCCAAGCCATATACCGCCTTCACAGTGCCCGGCCGAGGCTTATTCCAATGGAAAGTCATGCCATTTGGATTACACTCGGCACCCGCCACTTTTCAGCGTACACTCGACGACATAATCGGCCCCGACCTGCACCCACGAGCGTTTGCCTATTTAGATGATATAATAATTCTTGGGAAAACGTTTGAGGAGCATATGGAAAACTTGAATGAAGTTTGCACCAGATTACTGATCGCCAATATGCAAATCAATTTTGAAAAATCTGATTTTGTCCGGACCAGCGTTCAATATCTCGGGCATCGGGTGAGCAGCGAGGGTATACATACTGATCCAGCAAAAATTGACGCACTTCGCGAAATACCAGCGCCAACAAACGTAAGGGAGCTTCGGAGAGTCCTCGGCGTTGCATCGTGGTACCGTCGTTTCGTCGCAAACTTCTCTACACTCGTTGCGCCTTTAACTCGGCTGCTAAAGAAAAATATCAAATGGGAATGGGGAGAGGAGCAAGAGTGCGCCTTTGCCAGTATCAAAACCCACTTAACTCAAGCGCCGGTATTATGCTGTCCCGAATTTGAACGGCCATTTATACTCTAAACCGATGCTAGCGGGGAAGAATTGGGAGCAGTTCTTTTCCAACGATACGACGATCAGGAAAGGGTAATTGCCTATGCCAGCCGAACACTACCAGCATTGGAGAAGAAATATTCCGCAACCGAGCAAGAATGCCTTGCTATCCTATGGGGGATAAGGAAAATGCGTCCATATCTCGAAGGCTACCGCTTCACGGTCATTACCGACCATCATTCGTTAAAATGACTGCACTCACTGCAAAATCCATCTGGTCGCTTAGCACGATGGGCACTTGAGCTGCAACCGTACGATTTCGAAATCGAGTACAGAAAAGGGAGTTTGAATGTTGTGGCGGATGCCCTCTCTCGCGCTCCATTACCCAACACCGAATCCAACCCGCTCCTCATGTGCAGCATGAAAAGAGACAGCTGGTATGAATTAAAAACTAACGAGGTTTGTCAGAGAGCAGACAAACACCCCGACTACCAAATTGTGGGAGACCGGTTATTCCGACACATCTCAAGGAAAAATGCATTAACCAATTGTCCGCAATGGAAGCTATGCATTCCCAATGCGCGGCGAAATGATGTTCTGCGAGAAGTACACGATGCACCATCGGCAGGCCACATGGGTGTTGCGAAAATATTAAAGAGAGCGCAGGCTCAATATTATTGGTCGGGGATGTACCGAGATGTGCTTCGATATGTCCGAGCATGTGATACTTGCGCTCGATATAAGGTACAGCAACGACAACCAGCGGGGTTCATGGCCACCATGCAATGTTGCCAGCCATGGGAGCTGGTGTGCGGGGACTTTATCGGACCCCTCCCACGGTCATCCCATGGAAATACAGCTTTACTTGTCCTGGTCGATAAATTCAGCAAGTGGGTAGAGTTGATACCTGTCAGAAAGGCCACTGCTTCATGCGTTGTTACCGCCTTGAGGGAAAGGATAATATATCGATTCGGTTGCCCGAAAACATTCTTGGCCGACAACGGCAGGCATGCATTTATGGTTCTGCTCAACGCTGTGAGCAGAACCATAAAATATGGGACGCACAAATTCCAGAAATTGCATTTGCAATTAATTCGGCTACACACGAATCAACTGGAGTGTCCGCCGCTGAAATAATCTTCGGTAGAGTCCCGACTATCCCTCACCAATTACGAGCACAGGGTGAAACACCAATAGAGGCTAACGAGAGTCGGCGTAATTTGGAGAAACTATGGGCGGAAATTAAGAAGAATGCCGATCGTGCCACTCAGCGGCAGCGTAAACATTACAACTTACGACGGCGCGCCTGGAAACCAGAAATCGGGGACAAAGTACTCAAACGAGAACATCCACAATCCTCGGCGATCGACAACTTCGCCCAAAAACTGGCACCAAAATTCGCGGGGCCATACGAAGTCCTTCGGTTTATTTCACCAAATATAGTGGAACTCACCCGAATGGTCAGCAATAAAGCCGACAATAAACGTGCCCACCTGCAAGATCTAAAGCCGGTCAGCACGAACGAAAAGCCATTGCATTGGCTGAACTAAGCAAACATTAATATATATGACATGCACACGTGTTCAATTCTTTTCAGTGTCGCATTATAACCCCTACCGATCAATCGAATTTTGCATTTTTCATTCAATTTTAATTTTATTTCCCTTCGACATTAATTGTGGTTTAGAATTCTCAACTGGATTATGAAATTTTTATATAAATAGCAGCATCTACGGTGGACAATCTTCACTTTCCAAAATGTTCCGCAAACCGACTCGACCACTAAAAATGAAAAGTGCGATCCTCGAGGCTGCCAAGGAGGCCGTCGCTGTGGGGAAAAAGGACTACCGGCCGGCGGCCGAGGCCAGACTCCGCGGCCAAGTGCAGGAAATAAAGGTGATCGTGCCTGGCCCGCCCGGTCGCCGTCGAGTAGCGCTGAAACCAAAAGCAGCAACCGGGGCACAGCCAATTCCGACGCTTGTCACTGGGGCTGCCGGGCCATCAAACGTGCAAGGGACTAACGCTTCGGTTGTCAACGCGAAATATACAGGCTGCGGCTACGCATTACCGGGCCCACCGCCGCTAGTCGGCATTAGCTCGGCTCCACCGAAGACCGTCACGCAATCACCTACGGTATCGGCAGGCACGACTTACACCACCGATGACAGGAATACTGCCCCACTCGCACCCTTAGCAGCAGCAGCACCAATGCGTTCGGCACCGAATCTCAAGCCGTACGCAATAAATCGGCTCTTCAAAGGCGTCGTAATTCGGAAGCAGCGGGCAACCTCCGATTCAGGTGACGGTATTGGATGGCGAACGAGCTCGTTTGCAGTGCGGAGGGGCGGAGCGCATAATCCAGATGGAGTAAGATCTCGATCGTCGTTGTAAGCTGTGGAACAGCCGTGTTTATTTTATTTATTTTTATTTTCTTTCTTTCCCCCCTCCCCTCCCTTTTGTAAGCTGTGGAACAGCCGTCGTTTTTTTATTATTATTATTTTTTTTTAAGCTGTAGAAAAATTAGTTTTAAGCAATATTTTTATAACGTTTATAAAAAAGAAATACAACAAAAAAAAAAAAAACAAAACAAAAAAAATATATATATATAAAAAAAAAAACAATAAAAAAGAAAATTTTACAAAAAAAAATATAAAAAAAAAATACAACAAAAAAAAAACAAAAAAACAAAACAAAAAAAAAAAAATACATCCTTTATTATCTTAAGGGCCGAGCCAGTCATCCCCGTGACTTGGTAAATGTTACCGAAAGGTAGTGCACTAACTCTAAGCCCGCATTAAAACCTAAGACCCAAACATAATACAGAAATTGTATCATAAGTGCCATTTTCCTCGTACAATAATACTATTTTATATTCATAAGTAAATACCGTGAATACCCCTAAACACCTTAATTCATATTTTTATATATAACCCGAGAACACCCCTAATATCCGTTGAATTAATAATTATATTATTAATATTACAAATATTTTTAAGTCCCACCACTGCTTCCAACACGCACCTGCCTTACTTTTGCATACTAAACGCTGATTGGCCAAAAGCGTGCCCATAAGGAATACACTGAATAATAGTTTTCGCTCAGTGACTTGAATGCGTCGATTTGAATATGCAATTCTCAATAAGATTATGGTAGGCGCCACATAAGTAGTCACTGTTTGGCAGAAGAAAAGTAAGATTTGGTGGAAGTTTATTTCTTCCATCAAGCCGACTAGGTAGTAAGGTGCTGTTGCCTTCTGCCACTTACGTAGTAATAGGATCACTTCATGATATCTGTTGTGATTCATATGAAAAGTAAGTCGTAACCCTAGGGGAACGAAAAGCACTTGTTTTATACAATTCAAATTTTTGAGTCCTCGGACTTGCTTGAATACATTTACTGGCCTTCGGGCATTGTGCTTCAACTATCCTTCGGGATTGTGCTTCAACTCGCCTTCGGGCTTTGTGCTTCAACTTGTAGTGTATACATACAAGTCTACATTACCTACCCCTGCATTTCATTAGTACAAATGCACCGACAATGTATCGACATGCTAACGCTGCACTTTTGAGTACGCTGACCCAATATACACAAATGGTTCTGGACGTTGTCAACAACAATTGAGTGTATATTGAAATGCACTCAATTTCGGTGACCGTCCTTCGACACCATTCGTCAAGACCAAATTAGCGTACTCTGGGCAACGGGTGCAAATGAAATGCAGAATATAATTATAAGATATTATTGTAGCGTAAGTAAGTAGGATATATTAAGAAACTATGTATAACAGTTGGTATTAATCATATAAAAGGCCTGCGCTAGGCCTAGAATAAACAGAATTAAACTGGACTCTAACCCGTTCTTTTTATTTCTCATCAATTGCGGTGCCTAGCGCCAAACATTTATAGCTTGAGCAGCTTAAAACTCAAAATCCTCCATCCTCAAACACCACATGGCGATCTTGTCATTCCAACTTAGGGCAATTTTCTGAGGCAGTCAAATTTAAAATTAGTCGAGCTTAACAAGAAATGAGCTACTCAAAAGATGAGCTTGACCATCTTTTTGAATCGTTAAATCATCCAGGCGTGCCAGATGAAGAATACGTGCCAGAGGGCAAACTACAAGACACATCTTTTTACCATACAGCCATCTACATACCGACACAAAAGACCGCTGGACCAAAGCCAATTACAATAGAAGAATATAAACGCAGAGTTGGCCAGCAAATAGCAGACAAAAGAGCATTTTTTGACCATTTACAAGAGGAAAATAAACGTACTCCAAGGACACGTGGAGGTAAAGCCGTTCTTCACAGACGTGAACTTGCGCAACTTTATCGCTGCATTAACAACACCACAGATCAGGAGAACAAACGAAAGCTACTAGCCGAACTCAAAGAAAAAAGGCAACAATGGGCAAAACTCAGAGCAAGCCACAACAACAGCAGACCACAATCAACAATAATAGCACAGCAGAAACAATAATTATACCGGCAATTCCGGAAAATGTACTTATAGTAGTTATAATTATTGTTATTCTTTTCATCGCATTTAAAATTAATAAACATATTAAGTCGTACGTGCACAAGCACTCTGCTGGTAGACCATATGTCACAATATATGAAAAATAAAAAAAAAAAAAAACAATTATAAATAAAAAAAAAAAAATTGAATTGAATTCCATATGGAGGAACTAAAAAAAACTCTAGACAGAATATACATAAATATTAGAAAAAGCCCTGGTAGGAAATACAAAAAAGCAACAATACAAGAAAAATTAGAAGAAATAAAAGTGCTAGAAACAAATTTTAGAATTTTAGAAAGTCAATTGATAGATGAAGAAGATCAAAAGGGTATAAGAATAGAGTTTAATAGTACATTCAGGACTACTAGGCAATTGCTTGCAGAGCAATTAGAAATAAATCAAAGAGGAGAAGATACAGATGAAGAAGATCAAAAGGCAGAATTAGAAAATTTAATAACAATAGCATCTTTTAATTTAGAAACAGCCTCAAAGGCATTAACGACATTTTCAGGTAATTTCAGAGATTTAGACAGTTTCTTAATCACAGCCGAATTAATTAACAAATCTTTAAACACAGAAGGCAAAACCGATTTCTTACTGTACTTATTTCACGCTAAATTAACAGCAAACGTACGCACATCGTTAGGTAACAACTCGCAACCATCAAGTTTCGAAACCCTTAAGCAACAACTCATACTCAGATATAAAGACAATACGACAGAAGCACAATTACAAATCAGACTCACAAATTTACATCAACGAAATTCAAAAGTACTTACGTACACAGAACAACTACTTAATATCATAGAGGGACTGAACAGACTCGAAATTGAAAGCCTAGGACAACAAGCCACGGAAGCCGAACAAAACGTTATAATAAAAAGAAACAACAAAATTGCACTTGACGCATTCAAAAAAGGTCTGAATGAAAATTTAAAGGCAACGATATACGCTGCACGACCAAGAGACTTGTTGGATGCAACAGAATTAGCACTTGAAATTGAAAACGAGTCAATGACTTCACCCAATGCAATTATGCATTTCTCAAATACACCTCGCAACAATGTCAATGATCGCTATAATTCTAGAACGAATTTTAGCACACAACGCAATTTTAACAACAGGTACAATGAACCTCGAAATACACAAAACAATCATACTTTTAACCAAAACAGAAATAACACTAACAGATACAATAACTACAATAGAACCAAAAATCACACTAACAATTTCAACCGAAGCCAAAACAACAACAACAGTTTCAACAGAAACCAAAACCAAAACAACAGAAACCCAAACAGAAATAACAATAACAACACAAACAGAAACAGATACTCAAATAACAACGTAAGAATCATAAACAATGATCAGGGAAACGATCAGGGCTCGGAAAACACAGTTATTCCGGACAGCCAAAATTAAGAATTTTTAAAATCTCGGATAACAATACTAATTTCATAACAATTAAGTACAAAAATAACTTAATGACTTTTTTAATAGACACTGGCGCAGACATTTCACTTTGTAAAATTAGCAAACATGTAGACAACGATTTTTATAATCCAAATGAAAAATGCAAATTAACCGGCATTACAAACGAGGAAATTTTTTCACTAGGTAGCATAAGCCTAACACTTAATTTTGGGGAGAAATCCAGCAAACATGAGTTTCAATTGGTCAATTCGAAATTTCCAATTGAGACTGATGGTATATTAGGTAGAGATTTTTTGAGAAAATTTCTTTGTAAAATTGATTATGAGACTTTCACAATTTCTATGTTAATAAATGAATCTCAAATCATATTGCCAATGCATACAAAATCTTATAATACGATGACAATAAAAATTCCGCCAAGAACAGAAATTCTCCAACCCATTAGAATAAAATTAACGGAAGATAAAGTAATTTTAAATAGAGAAATTCAAGAAGGTGTTTTCCACAGTAATTCTATTGCACCAAAAAACGGCACGACACATATAAAAATTTTAAATACAACTGAAAAGGAAGTAACTTTAAATGGTATTCAGTTGGAAACTGATTCTTTAAATAATTATGACATTTTCAACTACGACAATAATAAACAAGTACACTCACACAAACGTCTGAATAAAATTTTGGAAACATTAGACATACAATGTAATGACGAAAAAATTAAAAACGATTTGACGACCATTTTCAACAAATACCAAAACATATTCCACTTGGATAACGAACCTTTGACAACAAATAATTTCTACAACCAACACATAACGACTACAGACAATATACCAGTTTACATTAAAAACTATAGACTACCACACACACACACGGACGTGATAAATGAACAGATCAAGAAAATGCTTGAGGACGATATTATCGAACTATCAGTTAGTCCTTACAATGCCCCACTCCTTTTGGTTCCTAAAAAGAACGTTAATGACAAAAAGATATGGAGACTTGTGGTGGATTACAGAAAACTGAATGATAAAATCGTTAATGACAAATTTCCTCTAACTCGATTAGAAGACATTCTAGATAAGTTAGGAAGAGCAAAATGGTTCTCAACTCTTGATATGACCAGTTCATTTCATCAAATTAAACTTGACAAAAACTCACGAAATTTGACAGCTTTCTCCACACCGAACGGACATTTTCACTTCAAACGATTACCTTTCGGACTGAAAATCTCATCAAATAGTTTCCAACGTATGCTCACACTTGCACTTGCAGGTTTAGATTCAAATGCATTTCTTTACGTGGACGACATAATCATCCATGGCTGTAGCATAAATCACCATAATGAAAATTTGATTAAAGTATTAGACAGGCTACAACGTTACAATTTAAAATTAAATGCTGCCAAATGTTGTTTTTTGCGTCCAGAAGTAGTATACCTGGGACACCTAATCACTGGTGATGGTGTCAAAACTGACCCTGCCAAATACGACACAATTAAAAATTACCCTGTACCGAAAAATGCTGACGAAGTTAGAAGATTTGTTGCATTTTGCAACTATTACAGAAAATTCATTCCAAATTTTGCAGACATTACAAAAAGTCTTACCGCACTATTAAAAAAATCTTGTAAATTTGTTTGGACTGAAGAAAGACAAGAAGCTTTCGATACACTGAAAGAAAAATTAATTACTCCGCCTTTGTTACAATATCCAGATCTGAGTAAACCTTTCATTTTAACGACTGATGCTTCAAATTATGCTTTAGGCGCAGTACTATCACAAGGCGATATAGGCAATGACTTACCTATATCATATGCAAGCAAATCGCTACAAAAGCATGATTTGAATAAACCAGTAATTGAAAAGGAACTGTTAGCGATCCATTGGGGGATAAATTTTTTCAAGCCATACCTTTACGGTAGAAAATTTACAGTGGTAACTGACCACAGACCACTAGTTTCATTATTTTCTCACAAAAATCCTTCATCAAAAATGACTAGAATTCGTCTAGATTTGAGCGATTACGACTATGACATTATTTACAAAAAGGGTAGCATGAATACTAATGCCGATGCATTATCCAGAATCCAAATTGATTCGGAAATTTTAAAAAACATGATACCGCATGAAGAGGATAAAAATGCGAAGAAAGCTTTAATAATTACAAGAGGCATGGCAAACAAACAAGCCATTTATGAAAATAAAGAGGCAAATAATAGTAACATGGTAGAGGGAAACCATGATAAGGAGCAATGCAACTCCCAGAAGTCTGATCAACTTCTGATATGGGATTGTACATCCGTTAGTGACGTCAGAAACATGAAAAATTTGAAATTTAATATGGCCAAGAAGAATGAAATATATATTGAAAATAATTATGTGCACGTAGGACTTTGCGAAAATTCAGCGAAACCAGTTTCGTCTTCGAAGAAGCAAAGATCTAAAGTAATTATTAACAAAACGCATGCGGGATACAGCGAAAATTCACCGAATCTAGATTCGATACTGAAGAAACTGATATCCAAGATGAAAAAAGAAAATATACAAGAACTAGCGCTAGCCAACAATGATAAAATATTCAAAGTATATACAAAAGAAGAATTAAAAAGGGCATACATGAAAATGCAAAGAAACCCTCCAAACACAAAAAGTCCTCAAAGTCCTCAACTAAAAATTTTAATTTATGACCCACCAAAAAGAATACATGACGATATTACAAAATTTAAACTCATTAACGAATACCACACAACGGGACACTTAGGAGTTAGAAGATCGATGATAAAATTAAAGCAAAGATACGTGTGGTAAAACATGTACAAAATGGTAAAAAAATTTGTATCGCAATGCGACATATGTGCGAAAAGTAAACAAATACGCCACACTATTGAACCACTAACGATAACAGACACACCCAGCAATAGTTTTCAAGTGTTGTCCATCGACACCGTAGGACCGTTACGTATATCCAATGGATTTCGGTACATACTAACAATGCAATGTGAACTCACTTTTGAGTACGCTGACCCAATATACACAAATGGTTCTGGACGTTGTCAACAACAATTGAGTGTATATTGAAATGCACTCAATTTCGGTGACCGTCCTTCGACACCATTCGTCAAGACCAAATTAGCGTACTCTGGGCAACGGGTGCAAATGAAATGCAGAATATAATTATAAGATATTATTGTAGCGTAAGTAAGTAGGATATATTAAGAAACTATGTATAACAGTTGGTATTAATCATATAAAAGGCCCGCGCTAGGCCTAGAATAAACAGAATTAAACTGGACTCTAACCCGTTCTTTTTATTTCTCATCAATTGCGGTGCCTAGCGCCAAACATTTATAGCTTGAGCAGCTTAAAACTCAAAATCCTCCATCCTCAAACACCACAAACTATCCTTCGGGAATTGTGCTTCAACTCGCCTTCGGGCTTTGTGCTTCAACTATCCTTCGGGAATTGTGCTTCAACTGGCCTTCGGGTTTTGTGCTTCAACTGGCCTTCGGGCTTTGTGCTTCAACTATCCTTCGGGAATTGTGCTTCAACTGGCCTTCGGGTTTTGTGCTTCAACTCGCCTTCGGGCTTTGTGCTTCAACTATCCTTCGGGAATTGTGCTTCAACTGGCCTTCGGGTTTTGTGCTTCAACTGGTCTTCGGGCTTTGTGCTTCAACTCGCCTTCGGGCTTTGTGCTTCATTATATATTATAAGTATAGTAGTAATTGCTAAGTATTATGAATTATAATCCTCCGAAATCAGCCGAACGATTACTACGAACACCGAAGTCAGCCGAACACTGAATACGATTGCCAAAAGCCGAACTATAGCTTAGGGGGCTAAGGCTTACTGATCAAGGCCATTGAGCTAAGGTTGGTAAGTCGGAGAAAGTGAGTGTCGTGGGACAGTACTTCCTAAGACCGGCCATGCGTGACGTAGAGTCACATCCTGCTCGAGGTGCCCCTGCTTAAAACTGAAGATGGCGGATCTAGAGAGGCAAACTCGATAAAACCCGCAATCCTAGGTGTCATACGTACCGTGCCGAGGGACGAATGGCACTGCGTTAGTGTGTCTGTCTACGGTGTACTCCAGATAACAGGCGACCTCTGGTTTTAACTAGCCTTGCCGGGGTAGCGGGGGCTATGCCCCGGTCGACTTTCTGTCCCCCGTACTCGTGGGATCATTTATGGGTAGGAAAGCAGGTAAAACTGTATGGCGGGATGTTACCGCAACGGAGGCGGCTAACCGATTGGAGCATAGTTCCATGAACGTTAGTCGAGGAGGTAGGGGTGGCCATCGCCACAAGAGTCCCAAGCGAGAGCCGCCGGCGCTGGTGAGGGGTCCGGTCGACTGGGTGTTTGGTCCGCAAGGCTCCAGCAACGGTTCGACTGGATGGAATAGGAGGGGCCAGGATGTACCGTCTGGGAGTGTATCTGCCACGGACATCGCTGCCGGAGGTGTCGGCTCGCCTGTAGCAGCGAGATTGCGTATCGGCAAGTCTAGTACGGGTCTTGCTGCAGGGCGGCCCGACGCATCTGGGGTGGCTCACCAAAGAGGGGTGGCGGGGAAAGTACCCGCGCCGAATAGGGGGGGTGCCAGTGAAGCCGGAGGTGCCGGATCGTCCAGCGCAGTGCGATCGCCGGCCAGCATTTCTGGTCGGGATGGTGCGGCAGGGCGGTCCGACACATCTGGGAGGGCACGTCAGGCAGGAGGGTTGGGGCTTGTACCCACTGAAGGAAGAGGTGCCACTGTTCAAGATGCCGGAGGTGCCGGGTCGCCCGAGCCTATCCGTGAGGCTGGGATACCTGACACGGCTGGTATGGCACGACAGGTAGGGAGGGTGGGGCTAGCACCCACCGAAGCTAGGAGGGGGAGGCGGCGTTTTACTCCCATGGCTCCGGAGCCGGGTCAACCTGGTGGTAAAGATGACCCATTTCGTGAAGGCCTTAGCGGGTGCGGCACTAGGTGGTACATCCGTTATCTTCAGAGGGGCTTGGCGCCGAGTGAGGCCAGGAAGTTGGCGGTTCAGCATCGGGCTCAGCCTGATATTGCGCCCCCAGCGGATGGGCCCCACAAAAGGGGCAACAAAACGCTGACTCCTCCTCAGGCGAGCATTGCGCCGAAGAAGAGTAAGGCAGTCTCGTCGTGCGAGGTGAGCGGGGCACGCGCGGTTGTCGACCCGGTCACGACAGGACCCACCGCGGCGCCGGGCATCTCCTACGCCAAGGTGGTCATGTCTGAGCGGGTAGCCATACTGCCGAAGGACTATCCTCAAGTGGGGTTGGCTCCAAAAGAGCTGACTGCGCTTGAGGATGCCATTGTCGCCGAGATGGCCCTGGGATACGAGTTCAAACTCAAGTTCTAGGGCATCTACTTTAGACCCGGCATGATGCTGCTGGACTGTGAGACTCCGCAAACCGCGGAGTGGATCAGGAAGGTGGTGTCTAAGCTGGGGACGTGGAAGGGGGTGGAACTGACGGTCCGGTCTGGGGGAGAAATCCCGAAAGAGCGGATCGTCACGGTGTTCCTACCAAGGAGTGCGGGACAGGCGCTGCAGGTGACGATGGCGCTCATCGATGCTCAAAATGAGGGCCTTCATACTAACGTATGGAAGACGCTCAGCTGTCGGGAGGATGGTGGTGGCCAGCTCCTGAGGGTGAGCATCGATGAGGCGTCGTACGTGGCCATCCTGAGGAGTGGTGGGCAGATGAACTACCGCTTCGGGAAGGTCTCGGCTCATCTGCAGAGGAGACCTGTGGAGGAGGGGGGAGCGGAGGCTTCAATAGAGGAGGTTCCTTCCGAAGTTCTTGAGGGGCATGTAGTTAGCGCGGCACCTACAGTGTCAGCAGAACCAGCGTCACCTGTGGTGGTTGACGCTGGAGCGACCCCTGCCCCTCCGATGGAGGAAGGGTCGGATTCTGATGAGGAGGGCAGTGTTGGTAACATCACTGTCCTAAGCGTCTTGGATCCGACAGAGGAAGAGGAGGAGAGATTGCTGCTATCCGGGGCGTCGGCTCCGGAGTCGTCATGATGGACGACAGCAGCGGGGGGGTCAGTGCCAGGTTCGCCCAGGTGAACATCCACCACGCCAAAGCAGCTTCAGCTGTAATTGCGAGGATGTTTGACAAACAACACCTTGTGGCGGCACTGATCCAGGAACCTTGGACCTATGGCGGACAGGTGAGAGGACTGACAGGCGTAGGGGCCCAGGTACTATGGGATACCAGGGTCAAAGACCCTAGAGCCTGCATGTTACTGAGGGATAAAACTAACTACTTTTGTCTTTCAGAATTCCTGACCAGGGACCTAGTGCCGATTCAGACTCTGCTCAATATAGGCGGAACTGATCGGACGGTGGTCATAGCGTCGGCGTACTTCCTGGGTGATGAGAAGGAAGTTCCACCACTGGAGGTTCAGCGGCTTGTGGAGCATTGCACTAAGCTGCACATACCACTACTCCTGGGGTGCGATGCAAATGCCCATAACACGATTTGGGGTAGCACGAATTGCAACGGCAGGGGTGAGTACCTTCTTGAGTATATCTACAACACTAACCTAGAAATTCTCAATGTTGGGGATAGCCCCACTTTTGTGACAAGGGTTAGGCAGGAAGTGTTAGACATAACACTGTGCAGTCAAAGCATCAGTGGACAGATTAGAAATTGGAGGGTATCGGACGAACCCTCAATGTCAGACCATCGAATAGTGGTATTTGACATTGTAGGGAGTAGACCAAATTTATTACCATCAAGGAACCCCAGGCGTACGAACTGGGACAAGTATAAAGACTTCATGTATTCTAGTTCTGGGATATTCAGTACCGGCAGACCGCCGGGCAATCACCCTCAACTGGAGCAGGAGGTAGTAGAACTAACGAACGTTATGATCGAGGGATATAACCTCAGTTGTCCGAGTAGGACTGGTAGTTCTAAGTATGCGCCGTGGTGGAACAACGAGTTGTCAAATCTTCGGGCTTCGACGAGGAAGCTCTTTAACCGAGCTAAGAGAACCGGGGACTGGCAGAGTTACACCACGACCCTAACTATGTACAGTAAAGAAATTAGGAGCGCTAAAAGGAAAAGCTTTAGGGACTTCCGTGAGACCATAGTGGATACTCCTGTAGCGGCGAGGCTGTACAAGGCGGTAGCCAAAACAGGGAACGTAGCTACCTTGGCTCTCAAAAGGGCAGATGGCACCTTTACAGAGGGTGAGTCTCAACGAGCCGAATTGCTCCTTGAGACCCACTTCCCAGGCAGCGTACCTAAGGCGGACTCATTGAACTTGTATATGGGTCGGAGAGCTAGAAGAGTAGATTGGGAGGTAGCCAACAAAATTTGTGACAGAAGAAGGATTGAATGGGCAATTGGAACCTTTCACCCCTACAAATCTCCAGGTGTAGATGGCATATTTCAACTTCATGCATTCGCAGCGAAAGGGCGTATGGATGCGCGTTATACCTACGTTCAACAGATCGCTCTGGTGCTGTCGCTGTGAGACTGCTATGTGCTAAATCTCGTGTAGCTCCTGTTAAGCCAACAGCGATTCCGAGATTGGAACTCTGCTCTGCTGCACTGGCTCAGACTGTCGATCGCATTAAGGACATCCTAGCCGTTGAGCTCGACGAAATATTCTATTGGACTGACTCTCAAATCGTCATTTCATGGATTCAAGCAGATTCGGCGCTACTAAAAATGTTCGTCGCGAATAGAAGTGCAAATATACAAGAACTAACTGCAAGGGGTTCATGGCGCTATGTTAGTACAACACAAAATCCAGCAGATCTGGTTTCACGAGGACTGTATCCAGAACAATTAATAGCATCACAACTGTGGTTTGAAGGGCCCAGCTTCCTTAAACATTCAAGATCAGGCTGGCCACAAAATCCAGAACACACGGTGCGACTGGAAGTTGCGGAAAAACAATTAAAATGCATACTATCAGTGACGAACTCTGAAAACCGACATCCATTATACTGCATCAATCATGGTAATTAATTTCAAAAGTTGCAACGGGTAATGGCATACGTTCGTCGATTCATCAACCATCTCAAAAACAAGAGCCATAGCAGCGAAGAATGGTTATCACGAAGAGAGTTAGAAGAAGCTACCAACGAAATCATCAAGGCGGTGCAACGAGTAAGCTTCAGCGATGACATAAAACAGCTTCGAGGGTCAGGACAAATTTTCAACTCAAGCAAATTAGCCACTTTAGCTCCATTCATCGATGACCAAGGAATTCTCAGAGTCGGTGGGAGATTACAAGCAGCCGATATCGGGTACAATTCAAAACACCCATCATTACTGCCAGCAAACAGTTTTGTGGCAAAGCTGATTATGATCGACATACATAATAGACATTTACATGCAGGACCTCAGGCGCTACATGCAATTTCAAGACAACAGTACTGGATTCTCCAAGGCCGGAACAACGCCAGATCGGTTGTGGTAAACTGCGTTATCTGTGCCAAAATTCGTCCACGTTTCTGCCAACAACAGATGGGCAACCTACCCACAGACAGAGTCCGAAGAGCACGTCCTTTCAGCAATTGTGGCGTAGATTTCTGCGGTCCATTATACACTCACTTCAAAATAAGGGGAAAAAGGCCACAAAAGACTTATATTTCCGTATTTTGTTGCTTCGCTACCAAGGCAATTCATCTGGAGGTGGTCTCGGACCTCACTACTGAAGGATTTTTAGGGGCTCTAAAACGTCGAGGCATGTGTGAAAATATTTATTCAGACAATGCTACTAACTTCGTCGGCACTCGCAACCAACTGGATGAAATAGAGAAAATCATGACGACTTACAAATAAAAGGAGAAAATATCAAGTCTTTGCTCTAACAATCGGATTCAATTTAATTTTATTCCGCCAAGAGCACCACATTTCGGGGGTCTGTGGGAGGCAGTAGTGAAATCAACCAAGACTCTTCTGCGTCGAACTCTAGCACCAGCCTCACCAACTTATGAAGAATTATGCGCTCTCACTGCCGAAGCTGAGGCTGTCCTGAACTCCAGGTCACTTACACCAATGCCGTCAGATCCTAATGATTTAAGAGCTCTAACACATGGTCATTTTTTGATTGGAGAGCCAATGACAGCATCTGTCAACACACATAACACTGATACTAAGATGTCATTACTATCAAGATGGGCACTGGTGAGTCATCTAAAAAATGAGTTCTGGAAACGGTGGCATGACGAATATCTGGGGCAGCTGCAAGCACGAGTCTAAGTCATTTCCAAACATCAAGGCAGGTACACTCGTCACAATTAAAGACGACAATCTACTACCGCTGAAATGGGCCATGGGGAGAGTTATCGAACCAATCATCGGTCCGGACGGCAAGGTCAGAGTTGCGGATGTTAAGACAAAAACTGGAATCACACGAAGGGCAGTACATCAATTAGCACCATTACCTGGAGAAGGAGAATCTGGACCTGAAGATGTTCGGGAGGACATATCGACATTAGAACCCGATGTCAACCAAGGAAAGGGGCATGAGGAGCGCAAAAGAAGGTGCCCAACGTCATCAAAAAACCCGCTCAAGATGATGTTGCTGACAATGTTGTTGCTACCTGTCATCACGCATGCGACAACCAGTCCATCGACTTCAGTTAGCATCCAACAATTCAATCATGATCGGGTTGTATATTTTGAAGCACTTGGAAGAGCAAGCATCTCATCGAACCATTAGAATCTTCTCATCTATCACGATCTTAGAGGTCTCTGGGCTACATTGGATACAATTGACAGCATCTTACGGCACCTCAGGAGATTATCAATGGGTACTAACTACAAAGGCCATTTATTGGAAATCATCGAGCAGTATTCTCACCAATTGAGCGAGCTACGTAATCGTCTAGTAATACAGGACTCAACAAGGTCACTTCGAAGACGCAGCAAACGAGCACCCTTGGACATCGTAGGGAACATCGCCAGATCATTGTTTGGAACTCTGGACAGTGAGTACGAAACTCAGATGACCAAGATAATCCAGAAGATAAAAACAATGAAGATCATATGTACGGACTGATCAAAAACCAGACATCGGTGCTCGAAACAACGACAAACATTTTACGAAAAACTGAAGCAGAAAGAGGATCTTAGAGGTTACTGGGCTACATTGGATAGAATTGACAGCATCTTATGGCACCTCAGGAAATTATCAATGGGTACTAACTACAAAGGCCATTTATTGGAAATCATCGAGCAGTATTCTCACCAATTGAGCGAGTTACGTAATCGTCTAGTAATACAGGACTCAACAAGGTCACTTCGAAGACGCAGCAAACGAGCACCCTTGGACATCGTAGGCAACATCGCCAGATCATTGTTTGGAACTCTGGACAGTGAGTACGAAACTCAGATGACCAAGATAAACCAGAAGATAAAAAACAATGAAGATCATATGTACGGACTGATCAAAAACCAGACATCGGTGCTCGAAACAACGACAAACATTTTACGAAAAACTGAAGCAGAAAGAGGAAATCAAACAAAGGAAATCAACAAGGAGTTAGACATTGTGTATGAGAAACTACGAAACTTGAGCATGGAATCAAGGCAACAAAAATCAATCCAAAATTTTCATACACTGTCAATTTTAGCAGCGTCACTAATACAAGAATGTAAATTTACTCAAGGAGCTATTCAAGATATAATCACGGATACTCATCATAACCGTGCCAACACTCTCGTCATCCCTCCCTCCCAGCTTCTGAGTGAATTAGCGTATATAAAGGAACATCTTCCTCCGAACACGGTACTTCCTACAAACAACGGACTCATTGAAATAACACTCATTTACAGATTAATGAAAATCCATTATCGAGTGGTGAACAATTTCATTATATTCGGAATAACGCTACCGCTATTGCAGCCAACGGACTTTGACATATATAAGCTGGTTCCACTACCATCAATAGTTAAAACTTCCGTTATTGCCATTACCAGTCAGTTCGAAGTGTTAATTACGAACTTATACCGAGATCAATTTTACTTAATGACCTCACTCGAATTCAGTCATTGCGATCAAGTTAACGATGAGCACTACTTTTGTGAACAACAACATCCAATTAAGATTAAAAATCCGAAGTCAACCACCTGTGAAATTGAGCTATTCCTCCGGCACCCAGCTCCGACAACATGCATGGTAAACAGTATGCCAGCACACAATTCATGGATACAGTTACAAACGCTAAATCAGTGGTTGTTTTCATTATACAATCAGCAACTCATCACCTTCATTTGCAACAACACTGCTGTTCCCACTCACTTAAATGGCATCGGACTTGTAACCTTGGCAGCTCGATGCGAAATGAAGAATGATGATGTCATCATAAAATCTGGAAGGCCTGTACACTCCGAGGTGTTAAGTCAATCATTTCATCCAAAAACGAAACTTACATTCGGAAGTGAATTGATACACCACGAGGCAACTGTATTAACTCACCTTCGCATCATAAACCACGAAGGGCAACTGGAGAATGTGACCAATGAGATACGAGACATCAAATCACATCAAACGCAATTACAAGATCTCCAACCATCGTTGGCTATACAAGCATGGGCCTTATACTATCAGTCATTGTTTATTTAGGACTCAAATGTATCAGGAGAAGACATACATTTTAACCAACACCAAGACGTCCTCAACTGTTAAAACCTGTTAAAACCACAAGGAATACTTCACAAGAATTCCAGAACACCATGTAGCGAGGACTTTAGTTTCGAAGTTGAAGACTTCAAAAGGGGCCAGAATGTTGAGTCCCCGCAAAAACTTGGAAACAAATTGTCAAATGTTGTAAGAATTAAGCTTGACTCACAATTGCTATGCAAACAAAAAATGCAGTTCGTATTCCCAGCAGAAGTCAACGACCAGACGCCTGACTCAGCATATATGCTGTATTTGGGTCACGAGTGCCAATCCAAGCTGCATAATGTTTTTTGCATAGCATTTGTCATTGCAAATATTAATGTTGTTATCAGCAATATTGTTCTATATAAGCAACCAATTAAATAAAGAACGGCGAGTTAAATCAGATAATTGAAACCAAGCAGTCATTGTTTTATTCGACATTCAATTTAGTCTTGAAGTACCGTGCAACACCGTACTTCAAGAATACAACAATCGACACTGTGTAACACAGTGTTCGATTTAATAGAGTGGAAGGAGTGGAGGAGTTGGTGTCTTCTACACTGAGCGAACAAACACATAGTAGAATTAAATATTTTTTATTTAAATGTGATTTGAGTATTTTGATATTTGGAAATCAGTATCTCATATAGAAATTCAATACGTGCGTATTTAAATGTTTTCTATAAATAAAAAACTTCATTGCCGCCAGCCAGGCTTGAACCTACGACCTCTGCAAATTGGAAATAAGAAATTCATTCTGATCTATCACAGGCATAATTTCTTTCTTTTTTTTAATTGTATTTTTTTTAGTGGTGAAGTGGATGGTGTTGCCATCATTGGATTGTGGCTGGAGGACAATTGTTCAAAAGGGAGTATTTTTCCGCGCTGGTTAGTTTTGCCAGCTAGTGTTTTTTGCTTTATTTTATTTGTGGCAGTCGGCCATTTAGTTGATTGAATTTGAGAAATTTAATAGAGTTGGTCAGGTTGTGTCCGGTCGTAATTTGTTTTTGTTGGTGAAGTGTTTCCTTCCTGGGAATTTCAAGTTGTTTGCTTGGAATTTGTTTGGCCGTTTCCCCTCTTCCTTATTCCCTTTTTTTTGTTTGTGTCGTCCCGCATCTGAGCCAAGTGGTTGCTGGACATCGATTTTATCGAAGTCCAGCCGGTGAATTGATTGAATTGTAAAGAATCGGATTTCGGTCCCGCAAATCAAGTGAGTTAAGTTAAAATTTTTTTTGTGTCGTTTTTGTGTTGTTGTTGATTTTTTTTTATGATTTAACTAATTTGTTGTTTTATTTATTCAGCTTTTTTTTAATTGGTTGCGAGAGTGCGGAGATAGCGGCTACAAAACGTGTTGTTTTCTTTAAATTTTGGTGAGTCCGTTCCTTTCCTTTTTTTTTTGCGCACACTTTTTATAAATTTTTTTGGGTTTTTTTAATTTTAGTTCGTACTTTTTTTTAAACTTAAAATAAATTTTTTTTTTAAAATTATTTTAATTTTTTTTTAACTTAATTTTTTTAAATTTCTCTTTTTGAGTGGCGGTGTTGTCCGCTTTTGAAAGTTTTGTGGAAATTGGTTTTATATTTTACTTTCGTGCATTTTTTTTATTTTCTTCATTTCAATAAATATTATTTTTTATATATATTTTGTACGTTTTTTTAAGTTCATTGGCTTTTTTAATTATCATTTTTATTATACGTTTTCTTAATTTTTTTTTAATTTTGATTTATTTGTTTTATTTTTTTAAATATTCTGTGAGCGTATTACACGCTGGCAACTTGTGTTTTTTTAAAGTTTTTTGTTGATTTCAAGTTTGTTTAAATTTTTTTTTATTTTTCTTGTTTCGTCTATTTATTATGGAGATTAATAGGCTTGATCAAAAGGAACTGGCATACGAGATGGAGACTCGTGGGTTGCCAGTGACTCCGGTAGAGTCCATGAGGAAGTCCTTGAGGGCATCAAGGCAAATAGAGCGTAGGGGGTCCGTAGATGATTTTGCAGGCTATGCATGTTCATTTGATGAGGATAAGTTAGGTGTGGAGGGGAAAATTTCCGAGGTTGAAAAACTTATGGAAACCCCTCAGCTAGATAGCAAGTTTTTCGATTACTATAAAATGGTTACCAAATTAGAATGGGCGTTGGGTCGTCTTACTCGTTCGAGGCCAGCGAGTAAGGAGGAAGTAGTTGAGCAGATGGCTCTCAAGAATAGGGTTTTGTTGTTGTTGGGGGAACTCAACGAGGCGGTGGAGTTGGGTGGTGGCGGAGAGGATGCCTTCGATGAAAATCCAAGGCCATCACGACCACCCAAGGGGCTTAGTAGGGAGTCTGCGGTTGAGGGAGGTTCCTCAACCCGTCCCGAGACGTGAGCCATCCACTTCGTTGGGTAAGGAAATGGTAGGTTTTAAAAAAATCGAAAATTTGTCCAAGTGGGGTTTGACTTTTACTGGGGAGAAGTCAGACATGTCCGTGCATTCATTTCTGCTGAGGGTGAACGAGCTGTGCGAGGCTCGGGGCGTTGGGGAAGCCCAGTTGTTTAGGGGAGCAGTGGAGCTTTTTTCTGGAAAAGCCCTGCTCTGGTTTAGGGAAGTCCGCAGGACGGTTTCAGGCTGGGAAGAGTTGGTTGCCTAGCTGATCCAAGCTTTTGTTTGGAGCCAGACGTGGCGGACGTCTCGGCTGAACCCGAGCTGTCAGTGATTATGGCCCCATTGCGTGATGCTAGGCTGGAGAGGAGGATTCAGGCTCCTCGGCAGGGTTCGTTTAGGTGTTTTAGTTGTGGGCGGCCTGGACATGTTTCGTCCAACTGTACTAGGGGTATTTATTCTTATGGGTGTAGGCAGCCTGGCGTTATGAAGCGTGATTGCCCCCGATGCTCTCAGAGAGCAGGGCAATTACAGGAGCGTTCGGACAGGGAGGTGGCTCTTAGAGCTGCTCCGAGGGCCCGCGAAGAGTCGGGAAATGGGGAGGGAGCTCTTGTGGAGGCAGGGCAAGAAGTTCGCGAGGTTTAGATAGGTTTGTTCGGCAGGGCTTAGAATGAATAGGGAAAAATGTAATTTTTGTCTTTCTTCGCTACGGTATCTAGCTTATGTTGTTGATCGACAGGGCTTGCATGTTGACCCCGAAAAAGTTAGGGCAATGCGGAAAATTCCAACGCCCAAAAATGTGAGGGAAGTCCGGTCGTTTATTGGCACCATTTCTTGGTATCGTAGGTTTGTTTCGAATTTCGCAGATTTGGTTAAACCTCTAACTGATCTTCTAAAGAAGAATAACAGGTTTAGATGGTCGCCGGAGTGTGAGGACAGCTTTTTGAAGGCCAAGGAGCGTCTAGTGACAGCAGTTTGATGATTTCATATTTGAGCAGGTCGTTGAGTAGCTGCGAGAGGAATTATTCCACCATCGAGAAGGAGTGTTTGGCTGTTTTGTGGGCAGTTGAAGGTTGAAGCCATACATCGAAGGGGTCAGGATCACAGTGGTGGCCGACCATTATTCGTTGGTATGGCTCAACAATTTGAAAGATCCTTGCGGTAGGTTGGCTAGGTGGGCTTTAAAGCTCCAGCAGTACGATTATGAAATCATTCATCGGAAAGGGAAAGATCATGTTGTGCCCGACATGCTTTCCAGAAGTGTCCCGGTCGTAGGGGAGGTAGATGGGCGTGTAGAAGATCCATGGCTCGAGAGCATGGTTCGAAAAGTGGAGGATAAACCACTCGATTACCCAGCTTGGAGAACTGAAAATGGGGCGTTATATAAACACATAAAGGCAGGTGTATAATCCCAACATTGCATATTTGCGAAAATGCTCGCTTATGACAACAACACTTTTAGCCTTGGCTAAAGTCACAGAGCATTGCACTGTGGCGATCACATTTCACGCTACTGCAATGTGTCGCTAAATGCTTATGCTGCAGTCTGTATTGTTGGCATATGTGCACATTTTGTGGATATATTAAAATCAAAATTTATGTAAATATTCAAATGAAAATCAATAAAAGGGCCGATTAACGGCAAATCCAATTCAATTGGACAACAACCACTTCCACGTTGAATACATCATTTCAAGGGAAAGAATATCTAGGTTCAAGCACCTAGTTATTCAATTTGTGTTTGTTGGAACCCAGTTCAAGTAAAGCATATCTCGGTTCAAGCACCGAGTTATACATTTTGGTGACCCCGACGTGATGACGCAGCAACCAAACACAACTCGGTTATGTACCGCTGTTGCGACTGTTTGTCTGTAATTTAAAATACCACAAAATTTGGTGAGAAGCACCAGTTTGAATTTGGTGTAAAGCACCAGTTTGGTAACGCAAAAGGATACAGCAACGCAACTCGGTTTATGTACCGCTGTTGCGACTGTTCGTCCTTAAATCCAAATTCCAAAGTACCTTTGTGGCGCACACAAAGGACTCAAAGGCAAAAGCACACCTGTGTGAGCTTACTAATCTCCAGCGAGTAAACAAATCAGCTAAGCAAGGTTCTCCCGTGACAGCACGCAGCTAGATAACCCCAATAACACCCAGTCGAATCAAACCAATACATTATGAGTAATCTGGACGACCTAATAAATCAGCAGGATGAAAATGCCACCAACATACAGAGGATCATCAGCAACTATAAAAAGACGTCTAAAGATAGAAAAACTGTAGAGTACCTTAACAGGAAGGCAACAGAACTACAAGAGTTGTGGACAATATTTCAAAGAGCTGACAGCCAAATTCGCAGAGATCCAGCCACACCCGCAGATCACCAGTACTTCAAAAAGGATATTCATGCGTCACTGGGCGAAACATATAACAAAGTCATGGAGGACATTCAGGAGTGCATTAAGGCATTTAATATAAAGCCTGCCGTTGCGCCCAGGGCTAAGGATGATGGCAGTGTAGAGCAAAAGGAAGGTGCTCATTCTGAAAAAACCGTACACTATGGAGTGGCGTCAGTGCTGCGCAAGCAACAAGCATTAATGGCATCCATGAAACGCCTGTTAGCCGGTATCGAAAGCGGAAAGGATCAATCACGGCAATATTTCGAGGGTAATATTGCAAGACTGCAGCGACTATGGAGCGAAGTTGAGAACACGAACTACAGATTATGGGAGGAGGCTTCATCACCAGAAGATGAAGGATATGATTTCAATGCATACCTTGACATGGAACAACAGGTCCACCACAAGATGATCGAGTTGCATACTCTGGCAGAAGAAGTCCACTCCCGAGAAGGCCACTCTAAAGAAGCTCCACCGCCAGCTGCACCACCATCGTTCCGGTTGCCACAAATAACTATTCCGATGTTCAATGGTGACTATCTGCAGTGGAACCAGTTTTTCGACATCTTCAGCGAAATGGTGCACAAATCGCCAATAGCAGCATTACAAAAGCTGTGGTATTTGAAGGCCAATTTGACCGGTGAAGCTGAGCGAGTGATAAGGCATCTAGCTCTAACCAAAGAGAACTACGAGACGGCTTGGAAGCTGCTGCAGGACAGATACCAAAATAGAAGATTGCTGGCATCAACGTTGATAGAAAGATTGACAGGACATCCAAAAATGTCAGCTGAGTCAACTTCTTCAACTGGTCTAAAAGGCTTACACGACGTCATTCGTGAAGGTCTGTTGGCATTGGAGAATCTTGAAATATCGACGGAATCTTGGGATCCACTACTGCTGCATTTGTTAATCAAAAAACTAGATAGGCAGAGCCACATTCTTTATGAACAGTCATTGAAGAATCCCAAAGAGCTACAATCAATGAAGAGCTTATTGGACTTCATTGAAAATCGTTTCCAATCCCAGGAGGTCCTCGGTGGTCGAGAACGGACAAACACTCCAAAGGCCACAACAAATACATATAGGGTAGCAACAGCGGTAGCAGCATCTGCAACCTGCAGTTATTGTACCGGTAAAAATCACCCCCTATACTTTTGCAAGGAGTTCCTGAAGGTGTCGGCGCAAGATCGACTAAACTGGGCTAAAATGCAAAAAATATGCTTCAATTGTCTCAAAGGCAGTCACACCTCAAAGGATTGTCCGTCCCGAGGCTGCACCAAGTGCAACAAAAAACATAACACATTATTGCATTTGGGAGAAAAGGAACATGCCAACAAAGAAAGCCAACCATCAATAAGCAATGCAAGCAAACCATTCGTCAAGGTAGCAGTGACGTCACACGATGCACCATCAACAAGCAATGCAAACAAACAATTCATCAAGGTAGCAGCGACATCACCCGATGCCCCATCAAGAGCCAATGATGTTCCAGTGTCACTTCCAGCTGTTGGAGAAAGTGTAAGACTGTCAAAAACCACATTGCTTAGCACAGCCATCGTGTCCGTTACAAATAATTGGGGCCAACGAATCCATTGTCGAGCTATGTTGGACAGCGGTTCACAAACCAACTTCATCACAAAACGATTTGTGAACAAATTAGGACTACAAAGGGTTCCATGCCTCATTGGAGTCGAGGGCATCGGCCAGGTAAAAAGCCGTACCGCCGAAAGAGTTAATCTGCAACTCCATTCAAATGTGACCGATTTCACGAGCCGACTTGAAGCTCACGTTTTGCCAGAAATTGTTTCAAGACAACCATCAAAAACTATCAACATCAATAATTGGAACATCCCTGATGGTATCCACTTAGCCGACCCGAAGTTCCACGAGTCCAAGGAAATCGATCTTCTTCTCGGAGCCGGGATCTTCTATTCATCGTTAGGCACTGGCCAACTAACAATTGGAGTTGGACAGCCGATATTACAGAATACACGGTTCGGCTGGATAGCTGGGGGTGAATACAACAATCAAGACATTCCCAATGCAGCTATGACCTGCGGAATTTCCACTGAGGATGATTCCCTTAATACAACACTCGAAAAATTTTGGCTACTTGAAGCATGTGACACACGCAAAAACAACTTCACATCTGCCGAACGTCGTTGTGAAGAACATTTTCTGCAGAATGTTCATCGAGACAGCACCGGGCGATTCATAGTAAAATTGCCATTTCAAATCAGTCCGGATCAACTTGGAGAGTCAAGGGATATAGCTCTGCAGCGCTTTATGGCTATCGAAAGGAAAATGACCAAAAATCCTGAATTTAAATCCCTATACACAGCCTTCATGCGTGAGTACGTGCAGCTTGGTCACATGGAAGAGATCGATGCCACAAATGTGAAGGGGCCAAATTATTTTCTGCCACATCATGCAGTGTTCAAGCCAGACAGCTCCACAACAAAATTAAGAGTTGTTTTCGATGCTTCCGCTAAAACTTCAACCAACGTATCGTTGAACAATCTTCTGGCCACAGGACCCACCATCCAAGAAGATGTCGTTACTATTTTAATTCGTTTTCGTCTCCCTCGATTTGTCTTTACAGCAGATATTGAAAAAATGTACCGACAAGTAAAGTTAGATAAAGACGATCAAAGGTTCCAGCTCATTTGGTGGCGGGAAGACCCATCACATCCCATGAAGTGCTACAAGCTTACAACAATAACATATGGCACAACATCTGCACCCTACTTGGCTATACGCACACTTCAAGCGTTGGCTGAGGGTCAAGCCGACAAATATAAATTCGCGGCGGATATTGTGAAATCAAATTTTTATGTCGACGACGTGCTGAGTGGATCTGATCATCTACCCACTGCACGTGAAATGCAGCAACAACTACGCTTCATGTTACAGTCTGCAGGTTTCAAGTTGAGAAAGTGGTGCGCGAACCACCCAAAGTTACTTGAAGACATCCCACTAGCTGATCGCGAAGTCAAAGTGGAAATCGGGGAGACGCACAACGACACCATCAAGACAATGGGATTGACATGGAATCCCTCGAACGACGATTTTAAAATCAAAATTGGAGAAATAAGTACTGGGAAGATCACCAAACGTACAGCGTTAGCCGATATATCCAGAATTTTTGATCCCCTTGGTTTCATCGCTCCAGTCACGTAAGTTCTGCAAGAACTATGGAAACTAAAAATCGACTGGGATACGGAACTCCCATCTCCATTGCACAACACCTGGTTGGCCTTCAAGAAAGACTTACTACTGTTACAAAATATCAGCGTACCTCGGCATGTCTTTGGCCACACCAAGCCCAACAATCCACAAGTCCATATTTTTGCCGATGCATCAGAGCACGCTTACGGAGCCGTAGCTTACATGAGGACGACGCAAGCTCACGATATCGTGATAATTCGGTTTCTTTGTGCAAAATCACGTGTTGCCCCCACAAAGCAAATAACGTTGCCAAGATTAGAGTTATGCGCTGCAAAACTCGCAGTAGACCTGATGCTGAAGCTCAACGATAGTGCGATATACAAAGGAGTGACCACATATTTTTGGACCGACTCCACGGCAGTGTTGGGATGGATCCACGCGAAGTCATCGAATTATCACACCTTCATTGCCAATCGGATATCCGCAATTCAGCAGGTGACTACTCCACAACAATGGCGCCATGTACCATCTCAAGACAATCCAGCCGACCTCATATCAAGAGGTTTACAACCAGCCAATCTAGTGGACAATATGTTTTGGCTATTCGGTCCGAGATACCTATACAAAGCTGTGACAAGTTGGCCACTCCAACCTCCTCGTGACCAATGCCTTTTGGAAGTTAGGCAACAGAAAACGTCAACTACAGCATTGCAACCTACATGCCTACACAAAACTGCGACAAATGGGCCACTCCAACCTCCTAGTGACCAATGTCTCTTAGAAGTGATGCAGCAGACAACTGCAGCTGCATCATCTACATCTGTATCTGTTGAAAACCGCCAATCCAAAGACATATTTGAAAAAATAAACCACAAAAATTCATTTCGACGGCTCCAAAGAATAATAACATATGTGATTCGCGGCGTGAAACACTTCAAACGCGATGCTTCTCACGTCGCAACTGCACCAACTGCAGCAGAAGTAGAGGAGTCATTGAAACACATTGTCAAATATTTACAACAGGATGCCTTTGCTGATGACATTAAACATTTGAAGCGTCATTCAAGTATGAACAATGGAAGCCCCATCAGCAATCTATCGCCATTCATAGATGCCCAAGGCATTTTAAGGGTTGGGGGTCGCTTAGAAGCTTCCAGCCTTAGTTTTGATGCAAAACACCAACTGTTGTTGCCGTACGCCCATCCATGGACAAAACTGCTAATGACTGATTTGCATAGGGAGCACCTGCATGCTGGTCCTCAAACACTCACAGCGATCGTGAGACAAAGATTTTGGCCAAACAAAATAAAAACCTTGGCTCGCTCCGTCACTCAAAATTGCGTTCAATGCTTCCGAGCGCGACCAAAGTTGCTAAACCAAGTGATGGGTAATTTACCAGAAACAAGGGTACAACCAGCCAGACCGTTTGTCATCTCGGGAGTGGACTTCTTTGGCCCTGTGTGGACACATTTCAAAATCCGAGGAAAACAACCGATGAAAACATATGTAGCCGTATTTTGCTGTTTTGCCACCAAGGCCGTGCACATGGAGCTAGTAAGTGATCTGACAACTGAAGCCTTCATAGGAGCTCTTAAACGTTTCATAGCTCGCCGTGGACATTGCAAGACCCTATACTGCGACAATGCCACCAATTTTGTGGGAGCGAAGAACCAGTTGAAGGAAATTCACCACATAATTCACGATGACCATGCAACAGAGAAAATTGTCAACGAATGCAGCAAAAGGGACATCGAATTCGCGTTTATTCCACCACGAGCACCACCCTTTGGTGGGTTATGGGAAGCGGCAGTAAAGTCAGCAAAGGGATTGCTACAAAAATCTTTGGCACCAGCTAATCTTACTTACAAAGAAATGGGGACAGTTCTTGCCGAAGCAGAAGGCATTTTAAACTCCAGACCTCTCACGCCCATGTCGTCTGACCCAAATGACCTCCAAGTGCTCTCACCTGGTCACTTCCTCATCGGTGAGCCATTAACATCTTCAATAGATAGTCATGCGCAACAACCGAACATTAAACTCCACACGAGGTGGAAGCTTGTGATGCAGCTCAGAACGGAATTTTGGAGGAGATGGTCCATGGAATATTTGAATACCTTACAGCACCGCTACAAATGGAAGGAAGAATCACAAAATGTCAAGCCAGGAACAATGGTTCTAATAAAGGAAGACAATCTGCCTCCATTAAAGTGGCCATTGGGACGAGTAATTAATGTAATTCGAGGTGCGGATGGTCATGTCAGAGTTGCCGACGTTCGTACAGCAAAAAACGTCTCACGAAGGGCAATTCATAGACTGGCACCATTACCAGTCAATGAACATGAGGAAGACAACAATGCAAAAACATCAGCACAACCTCGGACTACTCCCATCAGACTCAACGACAATCGCCCACATCAGTCAGAAGAAACAGTACGCAAAAGGCGGAAAACCTCATCGTTCAACTTAACTACCGGACTCCTAGTGCTCATGCTGGCATTGCCAATTATAATGGCAAAAAATATTGAAAACCTCGAATTCAAACCTGAACCTGGTATACATTTCGAAGGCATCGGTTCAGCATTAATATCTCGCTCAGAATGGAAGTTGATTATCTACTACGAATTAGGCCCATATTGGAATGAACTATCAGCATTTTCCAATGGCACAGCGGCTCTACGACATTTGTGCCTAGAAATAAATCAAAAAAGTACTTGCACGAATGTGGTAACCCACCTTGAACATGTGAGAGATCAACTGAAGCTGGACAATAGTTTTCTAACAGCCAAGCGGGAAAAAAGAGGAGCAATAGACTTGGTGGGAAACATAGCCAATTCGTTATTTGGAATCCTTGACTCAAAATACGCTGACCAACTATCAGATACGATCGACATGGTCAAGGAGAACGAAAGCTACCTTCCACAGTTACTGAAAAAAGAAACGTCAGCAATTGATTCGACCATCAACATTATCAAAGGCGATCAATTGTCAATTCAAACCAAATTCAATCACCTTGACAACCAGATTACAGAAATCATAAACAGAATCCATGGCGAAACTTCTCAACACGCAATATTTGAAAGGTTTATCTCGCTATCACTCCAGCTCACAATAATGTCTTCAAATTTGCAACGAATACAAGCCTCAATATTGGACGTTCTCGCTGACACTCATCATGGCAAGATCAGTCCAAGTGTGCTATCACCACAGCAATTGCAAGAAGAGTTGGTAAGAATACGCAATCACCTACCACCACTTCTCCGACTACCAGCTGACTCTTTACATTTGTATCAGATCATGACGATCCAAGGAGGAGTAACTGAAAACCATATAGTATTTCGAGTAACAATACCGCTATGCAACGAAGAGCGTTTCGAATTGTACAAAATGTTCCCGATACCTACAGTAGTGAACAATAGTATGGTTTCGGTCAAACCCTGTAACGAGATCATCGCAGTCAATACACACAGGGACCAATATTTTCCAATGACTGCCCAACTTCTTCAATCATGCGAAATACATCTATTCAATAATGAGCCACGCGATAATTGTGATCTGCAAAAAATAATAAGGAATGAAACTTGGACTCAAATGGAAAATAAAAATCATTGGATGTATACGTTAAGGAATCCCACCAGGTTAAATGCAGTATGTGAACGGGATGTACATCAACTTATCCTCAAGGGCTGTGGTATACTCAAGTTGCAACCACAATGCGTTATTAAACATAATAACATCCTAATCCAAGGACACCAGTCTCACACTAGCAGTGCTCATTTTTCGTATACAAGCATCGGCAATTTAAGCGACGTCACAAAGCCAACCCAATTGCAGCCAATCTTGGACGAAACAGATAGTTATCATTATGCCAATCAACTAAAAAATCTGAGTTACTTACAAACCACACTTGCACATCAAACCAATCTTCCAATGCAAATCCAAAATTTCAAAACTCACCATTTCGCTGTGGGTTATGCGGCACTCATCTTAGCTGCCGTGGGCATCGTTTATACCATATGGAGGGCAAGGAGTTTGGCTATACTCCACCGCATCGATATCGGCAGCCCACCACAACCCAGGCCAAGAACAAATGTCCACCAACCAAATCTTGCTGATGACATTCAATTTCAACATCAAGTTCATGAGCACCCACACGAGACATCAGATGAGATCAGCGTTTGTTGAACAACTGTTCAACGCCGGGGAGAATGTATAATCCCAACATTGCATATTTGCGAAAATGCGCGCTTATGACAACAACACTTTTAGCCTTGGCTAAAGTCACAGAGCATTGCACTGTGGCGATCACATTTCACGCTACTGCAATGTGTCGCTAAATGCTTATGCTGCAGTCTGTATTGTTGGCATATGTGCACATTTTGTGGATATATTAAAATCAAAATTTATGTAAATATTAAAATGAAAATCAATAAAAGGGCCGATTAACGGCAAATCCAATTCAATTGGACAACAACCACTTCCACGTTGAATACATCATTTCAAGGGAAAGAATATCTAGGTTCAAGCACCTAGTTATTCAATTTGTGTTTGTTGGAACCCAGTTCAAGTAAAGTATATCTCGGTTCAAGCACCGAGTTATACATTTTGGTGACCCCGACGTGATGACGCAGCAACCAAACACAACTCGGTTATGTACCGCTGTTGCGACTGTTTGTCTGTAATTTAAAATACCACAAAATTTGGTGAGAAGCACCAGTTTGAATTTGGTGTAAAGCACCAGTTTGGTAACGCAAAAGGATACAGCAACGCAACTCGGTTTATGTACCGCTGTTGCGACTGTTCGTCCTTAAATCCAAATTCCAAAGTACCTTTGTGGCGCACACAAAGGACTCAAAGGCAAAAGCACACCTGTGTGAGCTTACTAATCTCCAGCGAGTAAACAAATCAGCTAAGCAAGGTTCTCCCGTGACAGCACGCAGCTAGATAACCCCAATAACACCCAGTCGAATCAAACCAATACATTATGAGTAATCTGGACGACCTAATAAATCAGCAGGATGAAAATGCCACCAACATACAGAGGATCATCAGCAACTATAAAAAGACGTCTAAAGATAGAAAAACTGTAGAGTACCTTAACAGGAAGGCAACAGAACTACAAGAGTTGTGGACAATATTTCAAAGAGCTGACAGCCAAATTCGCAGAGATCCAGCCACACCCGCAGATCACCAGTACTTCAAAAAGGATATTCATGCGTCACTGGGCGAAACATATAACAAAGTCATGGAGGACATTCAGGAGTGCATTAAGGCATTTAATATAAAGCCTGCCGTTGCGCCCAGGGCTAAGGATGATGGCAGTGTAGAGCAAAAGGAAGGTGCTCATTCTGAAAAAACCGTACACTATGGAGTGGCGTCAGTGCTGCGCAAGCAACAAGCATTAATGGCATCCATGAAACGCCTGTTAGCCGGTATCGAAAGCGGAAAGGATCAATCACGGCAATATTTCGAGGGTAATATTGCAAGACTGCAGCGACTATGGAGCGAAGTTGAGAACACGAACTACAGATTATGGGAGGAGGCTTCATCACCAGAAGATGAAGGATATGATTTCAATGCATACCTTGACATGGAACAACAGGTCCACCACAAGATGATCGAGTTGCATACTCTGGCAGAAGAAGTCCACTCCCGAGAAGGCCACTCTAAAGAAGCTCCACCGCCAGCTGTGGAACCAGTTTTTCGACATCTTCAGCGAAATGGTGCACAAATCGCCAATAGCAGCATTACAAAAGCTGTGGTATTTGAAGGCCAATTTGACCGGTGAAGCTGAGCGAGTGATAAGGCATCTAGCTCTAACCAAAGAGAACTACGAGACGGCTTGGAAGCTGCTGCAGGACAGATACCAAAATAGAAGATTGCTGGCATCAACGTTGATAGAAAGATTGACAGGACATCCAAAAATGTCAGCTGAGTCAACTTCTTCAACTGGTCTAAAAGGCTTACACGACGTCATTCGTGAAAGTCTGTTGGCATTGGAGAATCTTGAAATATCGACGGAATCTTGGGATCCACTACTGCTGCATTTGTTAATCAAAAAACTAGATAGGCAGAGCCACATTCTTTATGAACAGTCATTGAAGAATCCCAAAGAGCTACAATCAATGAAGAGCTTATTGGACTTCATTGAAAATCGTTTCCAATCCCAGGAGGTCCTCGGTGGTCGAGAACGGACAAACACTCCAAAGGCCACAACAAATACATATAGGGTAGCAACAGCGGTAGCAGCATCTGCAACCTGCAGTTATTGTACCGGTAAAAATCACCCCCTATACTTTTGCAAGGAGTTCCTGAAGGTGTCGGCGCAAGATCGACTAAACTGGGCTAAAATGCAAAAAATATGCTTCAATTGTCTCAAAGGCAGTCACACCTCAAAGGATTGTCCGTCCCGAGGCTGCACCAAGTGCAACAAAAAACATAACACATTATTGCATTTGGGAGAAAAGGAACATGCCAACAAAGAAAGCCAACCATCAATAAGCAATGCAAGCAAACCATTCGTCAAGGTAGCAGTGACGTCACACGATGCACCATCAACAAGCAATGCAAACAAACAATTCATCAAGGTAGCAGCGACATCACCCGATGCCCCATCAAGAGCCAATGATGTTCCAGTGTCACTTCCAGCTGTTGGAGAAAGTGTAAGACTGTCAAAAACCACATTGCTTAGCACAGCCATCGTGTCCGTTACAAATAATTGGGGCCAACGAATCCATTGTCGAGCTATGTTGGACAGCGGTTCACAAACCAACTTCATCACAAAACGATTTGTGAACAAATTAGGACTACAAAGGGTTCCATGCCTCATTGGAGTCGAGGGCATCGGCCAGGTAAAAAGCCGTACCGCCGAAAGAGTTAATCTGCAACTCCATTCAAATGTGACCGATTTCACGAGCCGACTTGAAGCTCACGTTTTGCCAGAAATTGTTTCAAGACAACCATCAAAAACTATCAACATCAATAATTGGAACATCCCTGATGGTATCCACTTAGCCGACCCGAAGTTCCACGAGTCCAAGGAAATCGATCTTCTTCTCGGAGCCGGGATCTTCTATTCATCGTTAGGCACTGGCCAACTAACAATTGGAGTTGGACAGCCGATATTACAGAATACACGGTTCGGCTGGATAGCTGGGGGTGAATACAACAATCAAGACATTCCCAATGCAGCTATGACCTGCGGAATTTCCACTGAGGATGATTCCCTTAATACAACACTCGAAAAATTTTGGCTACTTGAAGCATGTGACACACGCAAAAACAACTTCACATCTGCCGAACGTCGTTGTGAAGAACATTTTCTGCAGAATGTTCATCGAGACAGCACCGGGCGATTCATAGTAAAATTGCCATTTCAAATCAGTCCGGATCAACTTGGAGAGTCAAGGGATATAGCTCTGCAGCGCTTTATGGCTATCGAAAGGAAAATGACCAAAAATCCTGAATTTAAATCCCTATACACAGCCTTCATGCGTGAGTACGTGCAGCTTGGTCACATGGAAGAGATCGATGCCACAAATGTGAAGGGGCCAAATTATTTTCTGCCACATCATGCAGTGTTCAAGCCAGACAGCTCCACAACAAAATTAAGAGTTGTTTTCGATGCTTCCGCTAAAACTTCAACCAACGTATCGTTGAACAATCTTCTGGCCACAGGACCCACCATCCAAGAAGATGTCGTTACTATTTTAATTCGTTTTCGTCTCCCTCGATTTGTCTTTACAGCAGATATTGAAAAAATGTACCGACAAGTAAAGTTAGATAAAGACGATCAAAGGTTCCAGCTCATTTGGTGGCGAGAAGACCCATCACATCCCATGAAGTGCTACAAGCTTACAACAATAACATATGGCACAACATCTGCACCCTACTTGGCTATACGCACACTTCAAGCGTTGGCTGAGGGTCAAGCCGACAAATATAAATTCGCGGCGGATATTGTGAAATCAAATTTTTATGTCGACGACGTGCTGAGTGGATCTGATCATCTACCCACTGCACGTGAAATGCAGCAACAACTACGCTTCATGTTACAGTCTGCAGGTTTCAAGTTGAGAAAGTGGTGCGCGAACCACCCAAAGTTACTTGAAGACATCCCACTAGCTGATCGCGAAGTCAAAGTGGAAATCGGGGAGACGCACAACGACACCATCAAGACAATGGGATTGACATGGAATCCCTCGAACGACGATTTTAAAATCAAAATTGGAGAAATAAGTACTGGGAAGATCACCAAACGTACAGCGTTAGCCGATATATCCAGAATTTTTGATCCCCTTGGTTTCATCGCTCCAGTCACGTAAGTTCTGCAAGAACTATGGAAACTAAAAATCGACTGGGATACGGAACTCCCATCTCCATTGCACAACACCTGGTTGGCCTTCAAGAAAGACTTACTACTGTTACAAAATATCAGCGTACCTCGGCATGTCTTTGGCCACACCAAGCCCAACAATCCACAAGTCCATATTTTTGCCGATGCATCAGAGCACGCTTACGGAGCCGTAGCTTACATGAGGACGACGCAAGCTCACGATATCGTGATAATTCGGTTTCTTTGTGCAAAATCACGTGTTATTAGAGTTATGCGCTGCAAAACTCGCAGTAGACCTGATGCTGAAGCTCAACGATAGTGCGATATACAAAGGAGTGACCACATATTTTTGGACCGACTCCACGGCAGTGTTGGGATGGATCCACGCGAAGTCATCGAATTATCACACCTTCATTGCCAATCGGATATCCGCAATTCAGCAGGTGACTACTCCACAACAATGGCGCCATGTACCATCTCAAGACAATCCAGCCGACCTCATATCAAGAGGTTTACAACCAGCCAATCTAGTGGACAATATGTTTTGGCTATTCGGTCCGAGATACCTATACAAAGCTGTGACAAGTTGGCCACTCCAACCTCCTCGTGACCAATGCCTTTTGGAAGTTAGGCAACAGAAAACGTCAACTACAGCATTGCAACCTACATGCCTACACAAAACTGCGACAAATGGGCCACTCCAACCTCCTAGTGACCAATGTCTCTTAGAAGTGATGCAGCAGACAACTGCAGCTGCATCATCTACATCTGTATCTGTTGAAAACCGCCAATCCAAAGACATATTTGAAAAAATAAACCACAAAAATTCATTTCGACGGCTCCAAAGAATAATAACATATGTGATTCGCGGCGTGAAACACTTCAAACGCGATGCTTCTCACGTCGCAACTGCACCAACTGCAGCAGAAGTAGAGGAGTCATTGAAACACATTGTCAAATATTTACAACAGGATGCCTTTGCTGATGACATTAAACATTTGAAGCGTCATTCAAGTGTGAACAATGGAAGCCCCATCAGCAATCTATCGCCATTCATAGATGCCCAAGGCATTTTAAGGGTTGGGGGTCGCTTAGAAGCTTCCAGCCTTAGTTTTGATGCAAAACACCAACTGTTGTTGCCGTACGCCCATCCATGGACAAAACTGCTAATGACTGATTTGCATAGGGAGCACCTGCATGCTGGTCCTCAAACACTCACAGCGATCGTGAGACAAAGATTTTGGCCAATCAAAATAAAAACCTTGGCTCGCTCCGTCACTCAAAATTGCGTTCAATGCTTCCGAGCGCGACCAAAGTTGCTAAACCAAGTGATGGGTAATTTACCAGAAACAAGGGTACAACCAGCCAGACCGTTTGTCATCTCGGGAGTGGACTTCTTTGGCCCTGTGTGGACACATTTCAAAATCCGAGGAAAACAACCGATGAAAACATATGTAGCCGTATTTTGCTGTTTTGCCACCAAGGCCGTGCACATGGAGCTAGTAAGTGATCTGACAACTGAAGCCTTCATAGGAGCTCTTAAACGTTTCATAGCTCGCCGTGGACATTGCAAGACCCTATACTGCGACAATGCCACCAATTTTGTGGGAGCGAAGAACCAGTTGAAGGAAATTCACCACATAATTCACGATGACCATGCAACAGAGAAAATTGTCAACGAATGCAGCAAAAGAGACATCGAATTCGCGTTTATTCCACCACGAGCACCACCCTTTGGTGGGTTATGGGAAGCGGCAGTAAAGTCAGCAAAGGGATTGCTACAAAAATCTTTGGCACCAGCTAATCTTACTTACGAAGAAATGGGGACAGTTCTTGCCGAAGCAGAAGGCATTTTAAACTCCAGACCTCTCACGCCCATGTCGTCTGACCCAAATGACCTCCAAGTGCTCACACCTGGTCACTTCCTCATCGGTGAGCCATTAACATCTTCAATAGATAGTCATGCGCAACAACCGAACATTAAACTCCACACGAGGTGGAAGCTTGTGATGCAGCTCAGAACGGAATTTTGGAGGAGATGGTCCATGGAATATTTGAATACCTTACAGCACCGCTACAAATGGAAGGAAGAATCACAAAATGTCAAGCCAGGAACAATGGTTCTAATAAAGGAAGACAATCTGCCTCCATTAAAGTGGCCATTGGGACGAGTAATTAATGTAATTCGAGGTGCGGATGGTCATGTCAGAGTTGCCGACGTTCGTACAGCAAAAAACGTCTCACGAAGGGCAATTCATAGACTGGCACCATTACCAGTCAATGAACATGAGGAAGACAACAATGCAAAAACATCAGCACAACCTCGGACTACTCCCATCAGACTCAACGACAATCGCCCACATCAGTCAGAAGAAACAGTACGCAAAAGGCGGAAAACCTCATCGTTCAACTTAACTACCGGACTCCTAGTGCTCATGCTGGCATTGCCAATTATAATGGCAAAAAATATTGAAAACCTCGAATTCAAACCTGAACCTGGTATACATTTCGAAGGCATCGGTTCAGCATTAATATCTCGCTCAGAATGGAAGTTGATTATCTACTACGAATTAGGCCCATATTGGAATGAACTATCAGCATTTTCCAATGGCACAGCGGCTCTACGACATTTGTGCCTAGAAATAAATCAAAAAAGTACTTGCACGAATGTGGTAATCCACCTTGAACATGTGAGAGATCAACTGAAGCTGGACAATAGTTTTCTAACAGCCAAGCGGGAAAAAAGAGGAGCAATAGACTTGGTGGGAAACATAGCCAATTCGTTATTTGGAATCCTTGACTCAAAATACGCTGACCAACTATCAGATACGATCGACATGGTCAAGGAGAACGAAAGCTACCTTCCACAGTTACTGAAAAAAGAAACGTCAGCAATTGATTCGACCATCAACATTATCAAAGGCGATCAATTGTCAATTCAAACCAAATTCAATCACCTTGACAACCAGATTACAGAAATCATAAACAGAATCCATGGCGAAACTTCTCAACACGCAATATTTGAAAGGTTTATCTCGCTATCACTCCAGCTCACAATAATGTCTTCAAATTTGCAACGAATACAAGCCTCAATATTGGACGTTCTCGCTGACACTCATCATGGCAAGATCAGTCCAAGTGTGCTATCACCACAGCAATTGCAAGAAGAGTTGGTAAGAATACGCAATCACCTACCACCACTTCTCCGACTACCAGCTGACTCTTTACATTTGTATCAGATCATGACGATCCAAGGAGGAGTAACTGAAAACCATATAGTATTTCGAGTAACAATACCGCTATGCAACGAAGAGCGTTTCGAATTGTACAAAATGTTCCCGATACCTACAGTAGTGAACAATAGTATGGTTTCGGTCAAACCCTGTAACGAGATCATCGCAGTCAATACACACAGGGACCAATATTTTCCAATGACTGCCCAACTTCTTCAATCTTGTACGCTGATGAGTATGGATACGTACTTGTGTTACAAAATACAAGCAAGATACAACAAAGGTGCCGAGATCTGTTCATGCGAGATACATCTATTCAATAATGAGCCACGCGATAATTGTGATCTGCAAAAAATAATAAGGAATGAAACATGGACTCAAATGGAAAATAAAAATCATTGGATGTATACGTTAAGGAATCCCACCAGGTTAAATGCAGTATGTGAACGGGATGTACATCAACTTATCCTCAAGGGCTGTGGTATACTCAAGTTGCAACCACAATGCGTTATTAAACATAATAACATCCTAATCCAAGGACACCAGTCTCACACTAGCAGTGCTCATTTTTCGTATACAAGCATCGGCAATTTAAGCGACGTCACAAAGCCAACCCAATTGCAGCCAATCTTGGACGAAACAGATAGTTATCATTATGCCAATCAACTAAAAAATCTGAGTTACTTACAAACCACACTTGCACATCAAACCAATCTTCCAATGCAAATCCAAAATTTCAAAACTCACCATTTCGCTGTGGGTTATGCGGCACTCATCTTAGCTGCCGTGGGCATCGTTTATACCATATGGAGGGCAAGGAGTTTGGCTATACTCCACCGCATCGATATCGGCAGCCCACCACAACCCAGGCCAAGAACAAATGTCCACCAACCAAATCTTGCTGATGACATTCAATTTCAACATCAAGTTCATGAGCACCCACACGAGACATCAGATGAGATCAGCGTTTGTTGAACAACTGTTCAACGCCGGGGAGAATGTATAATCCCAACATTGCATATTTGCGAAAATGCGCGCTTATGACAACAACACTTTTAGCCTTGGCTAAAGTCACAGAGCATTGCACTGTGGCGATCACATTTCACGCTACTGCAATGTGTCGCTAAATGCTTATGCTGCAGTCTGTATTGTTGGCATATGTGCACATTTTGTGGATATATTAAAATCAAAATTTATGTAAATATTAAAATGAAAATCAATAAAAGGGCCGATTAACGGCAAATCCAATTCAATTGGACAACAACCACTTCCACGTTGAATACATCATTTCAAGGGAAAGAATATCTAGGTTCAAGCACCTAGTTATTCAATTTGTGTTTGTTGGAACCCAGTTCAAGTAAAGTATATCTCGGTTCAAGCACCGAGTTATACAGCAGGGACAAATAGTTTGTTTAGTGCTGGGTACGAGTGGAAGAGAGTTGTGTGCAGGAGTGATAGGCGCAGTATTTTATTCGAGTGTCACGATAATCCATTATCGGGGCACATGGGCGTTAGGAAAACATACGCAAGGGTAGTTGAGAAATATTATTGGCCAAAAATGAAGGCAGAGATAACTAGATATATTAAAGGTAGTCAGGTTTGCCAGAAGGTGAAACCAGACAACAATAAGTCAGCTGGTTGTATGGTAGAGAGAACAAAGAAGTTCGAGCCGTGGGAAATGATCTGCGTAGATCTGGTGGGACCTTTGGTGAGGTTTGTGTTGACTACTTCACCAAGTTCCCCTTGTTGGTTCCGTTGCGAAATGCAACGGCGAAGAGCGTTTACAAGGAGTTAGAGGACAACGTGTTCTTGCTCTTTGGGGTGCCGAGGACCATTGTATGCGACAATGGGCCACAGTTTCGCAGCAAGGAGCTGCAGAGTTTATGCGCGTCGTATGGTGTGCAGATGCGGTACACTGCACACTATCATCCGCAGGCCAATCCGGCCGAGCGGATCAACCAAATAATAAACCACTTTGAGAGCATATATTTCAGTAAAACATCGGACATGGGATTCGCTTCTATCAAAGGTGGCGTGCTGCATTCGAACAGCGCAGCATGAGGTTTTGGGAGCGTCTCCATACTTCGTGAATTTTGGCCGAAATATAGCGGTCAGATGTGATAGAGATTATAGACGAGTGGGAGACTCAGACCAACCGGACAGTAGTAGTGAGGACCGGGCCAAGTTAATGGCAGACTTGAGGGGAGACATACGGAAAAAGTTAGAAATGACAAGCGCCAAGACAACAAAGACATACAATCTCAGACGTAGAGATGTACAGTATTTCCCACACGAGTTAGTATGGAGAAAAAATTAGTTTTGTCCGATGCTGCAAACTATTTTGCATCGAAGTTAGCTCCGAAATTTGTTGGACCGTTTAGGGTTAAAAAGGGGGTGTCTCCGTGAACATATGTTTTGGAAGACGAAGAAGGACGAGAAAAGGGGACATGGCATGAGCAGGGCCTTAGGCCGCACATCGACTCAGGGTGATTTTTCTTCGGTTAGATTCGAAAGTTGGTTGGTCTCAGGAGGTTGTCGCGGCATTAATTTGCGACTGGTGTTGTTGTTTTTTGTTTTGTTTGTTTTGTTTTTTTATATGTTTCCCTATCCGATAAAGGTATTGCCAGCCTCGCCATTACAATAGGAGAATGTCAAAACCTGGACTAAAGCTGTTAGAGAAATGGAAAGTGAGCGCCATATATGCGTTCATATAGAGAGGTTCATTAGTTCTTTTTGAGCAGGGAAAAAGGAAAGTACAAAAGTTTTAGATTTTTAAATTAATTTTTTTGATAGTTTTGGAAAATTTTTGATAGTTTTCTTTCTTTTTTTAAATTGTTTTTTTTGAGTGGTGAATAGGAAGCGGTTGCCATCATTGGATTGTGGCTGGAGGACAATTGTTCAAAAGGGAGTATTTTTCCGCGCTGGTTTAGTGTTTTTTGCTTTATTTTATTTGTGACAGTCGGTCATTTCGTTTATTGAATTTGAGAAATTTAATAGAGTTGGTCAGGTTGTGTTCGGACGTAATTTGTTTTTGTGGTGAAGTGTTCCCGTGGGAATTTCAAGTTGTTTGCTTGGAATTTGTTTGTCAGTTTCCTCCCCTTTCTTATTCCCTTTTTATACCCTACACCTCATGAGGTATGGGTATATTCACTTTGGTCTGATGTTTGTAACACCAAGAAGGAGAAGTAAGGAAAAGTATATATATATATATATATCAGCGTCATCTCCTGAGTTGATTTAGCCCTATCCGTCTCTCCGTCTGTCCGTCCTCATTTCTTGTAAACAAGTTTGCAGGAGCTAGAAGAAAGCTAGGGATCCCAAATTTTGAATTTATCCTTTTTAGGGCCTACCCTAGAAGGAGTTGGTATTGAAAATGGGCGGAATCGGTCGACTGCCACGACTACCTCCCTGTTTGTCCGTCCTCTTTTCTTGTAAACACGATTGCAGGAGCTAGAAGGAAGGATCCCAAATTTTGTATTTATCCTTCTTAGGCCCTAGAAAAAGTTGGTATTGAAAATGGACGGAATCTGTCGTCTGCCACGCCTACCTCCCATATAAGTGAAAATCGTGTTTTTACCGAAATTTTAAGATTTCATCAAATCTGTATGAAATTTTGAATAGTGGTGTTTTTGGGGTCGCTGATTTCGAATTTGATGTCGCATTTTCGAAATTCAAGAAGGCGGATCCAATATGGCCCAGTAGGTGTAGGGTATATATAAGTCGGCTTGCCCGACTGAAACTTACTCACTTGTTTTTGTTTGTATCGTCCCGCATCTGAGCCAACTGGTGAATTGATTCTGCAAAGAATCAAGCGAGGGATTTCAGACAGGTCGGTCTGGTCCCGCAAATCAAGTGCGTTTAAAAAAATTAAATTTTTGGGGTATAAATAATTTCTTTTGGTTGTCGTTTTGTGTCAATTTTGGAAAGGGTTCCGTTTGTGTTCGGTATTATTTTCTTTGTGTCGGGAAAGTTTCAGTTTCTTGTTTTTATACATATATATATATACTTATATATATATTGCGGCAGTTTCGGTGTAGTTTTTAAAAAATTGTTATTTATCGGGTTTTCGCGTGTTCGTGTTCTTCGTTCGGCCGGGGATACCATACCGCGAGGGTCGGCTTTAATCCCACGCTTCGCGACTGTGCTATTCGGGCAAATATAGAATTTAATTATCGCGTGGGATTTTCAAGCATAGTTTCGTGAATAAATTTTTATAAAAGTTTTAGATAAAAATAGCGCGATAACCATGTTGTGAATGAGATATTAATGTTGTGACCGAATGAACCAATTGCTTTGTGAACACTTATTCAAATAACATTGGTATTGTGCTAAGTTTAGCAATACCTCTATAGTTAGATACGAATGATTTGTGTCCACTTTTATAAAGAGGAATAATGTATGACTCTTTCCATGAATTCGGAAAATAACCTCTTTCAATAGAGGCATTGAATATATTGGAAAGTGGAATGTATAAATGTTCAGCACAAACTTTTAAGCTAGCAATATTATCTGGACCAGTACTATATGAATATTTCAACAATAGTAGGTGTTGTAAGACATCATCAGATTTTATAACAGGATTGAAAATGGAATTATAAGTGGGGATCCCTAGATCCCGGTCCATTTTTAGTCCCGGAAATCCCGGGATTTTTTTTCCAAAATTCAGCGGTTTTCGGGATTAGTTTACTAATAAATTAGTTCATAAAAAAAGGTAAATACAAGAAAAATATAACTTTCATTGCTCATAAAATATTTTGAAAAACCATGTTAGAAGAAAAGTAGTTTTTGACAACATTTTGACCACCCAGAAATGAGAAAAAGTGAGTTGAAAAACTCAAAACATCTTTTCTAAAGAAACGGAATCTCAAATACTTTTTTTTTTTCCATGTGTTTTTATTCATTTGAATCACCAAATATTAACTTAGGTCTAACAATGATTATTCATAAATTCATAAATTCAACTTAATTTAAAAAAAACAAATAAAAATGCATCTTAAAATATGCTGTGAGATGTATAAATTGCCCTAAATCCATTGATTTAGGCAATTTGGAGTTAGCGTATCTAATATATGAGAAATATATTAGCTTCGTTTAAGACGTAAGCTTCTGCTTGTACTTCGAGGTAAGTTTCGGAATTTCGTCTTTTACTGCGGAGATATTCAAATCATTGTGAATGTTTGCGTTTCTTATATACCAAGGGGCTCGGTAATTTGTCGCAGGATTTTTGATTGGGCTCTCTGGAGTTTTTTCACGTTCGAGGGAGAGGCAGTGCCCCAGAGCTCAATTCCATATGTCCATATGGGTTTTATTTTACTTTTGTATATTTGGACTTTGTATGTGAGATTTAGCTTAGATCGTGATAGCCAATTACTAAGAGTGTCCAAATGTTTTTGCACGTGAAGAGTTGCCATGTCTAGGTTTGAGTGAGAGCACAGGATAGCAGTGTCATCAGCAAAAGTCGATATGAGAGTTTTATCGTTTTTGGGCATATCTGCAGTATAAAGAATATATAGCAGGGGCGCAAGGACACTTCCTTGTTTTACTCCGGCCAGTATTTCGTATTTTCGGGAGGTAAAGCTTTTATATTTTACCACAAATTTTGTATTCGTGAGATAGTTTTTGAGAAGGCAGTGCATATTAGCGGGGAGAATATGCTGTAATTTGTAAATAAGTCCTTCGTGCCAGACTTTATCGAAGGCCTGGGTGATATCGAGAAAAACAGCGGAACAGTACTGTTTCTTTTCGAAAGTGTTTTTTATTGAGTCTACAATGCGGTGCACTTCCTCTATAGTACCATGTTTTTCTCGAAAGCCAAATTGGTGATCGGGAATGACATTTCTTTCTGTAATTTTTGGTAAAATCAGTTTTATTAGAAGTTTTTCGAAGAGTTTCGATAACACAGAGAGCAAACTTATAGGCCGGTATGAAGTCACATTATTGGGATTTTTTCCAGGTTTGGGAACCATTGTAACTTGAGAAAGTTTCCAGTCATCTGGGTAGTGACAATGATCTAAGGATTGCGTTAAATATGTGCAATTAATGGGTTATTGCAACTGATGGCAGTTCTTTTATCATTGTGGGCGTTATCAAGTTCGGTCCTGCTGCTTTTTTTGGATTCAAGCATTTATTTATTGCCTCCATAAGTTCATTTTTTTTAATCGCTACTGTACAAGAGTTATTGAGTGGGACTAATGTTGGTAATGGGATATCACCAGTTGTCACGTTCGGGTTTTTAGGTGGTTGGCAAAAGCTGCACCTGTTTCTGCATCGCTTCTGGCCCAGTTTCCATTTGGCAGCCGTATGGGAGGTTCTGCAAGTACCGGTTTTTTCATATTTTTAGCAGCTCGCCAGAGAGAATAGTTTGTTGATTTTGTGGGTGCGAGATGCTCAACGAGCTGTTGAAAGTCTCTTTCAGATTTCCACTTAAGCTTTTTTTTGTAGATTTTGGGAGATATCTTTTAACTGTTTTTTCAAAGTGGGCGATCTGTGATTTTGCCATTCACGACGTATTTTTCTTTTATTTTTTAGAAGCTGCTCTATGTGTTTTGGAGTACATTTTGTATAGCTGCGAGTTGAGCTATTTTGGATTTGGGCGGGAGTGGCCGCTGCAGCTGCTTGGGAAAGCAAAAGTGTGAATTTACTAACAGCTGTGTTTATTTCGTTTTTCATTTTTAGTGACACATTAGGGTTAATGTGAGAGCTTATATACTTTCGATATTTGAGCCAGTTTGTGAGTTTACTAGTCAATTCATCTGGTGGGTTGACCTCAGAGCTTGGGATGTACTTTATTGCGATAATAGTAGGCGTATGGTCTGATGAGAGATCTAGAGAAGATTCTATAGTCAATTGGCTCCTTTTTACGGTTTTAAATACTGCAAAGTCAATGACGTCGGGAGTTTTTCGACTGTCAGTTGGCCAATAAGTTGGAGTGCCAGAGGAGACAACGTCAAGGCCGAGTCTGTTGACAGAGTTCAACAGGAGCATGCCCTTTGGTGATATTAGGCGAGAGCCCCAATATGTGTGTTTGGCGTTGAAGTCGCCGGCAACAAGAAACTTTGGTCCAAGAGAATGGAAAAAAGTCTGGAATAGTTGCTCAGTTATTTTGTGTCTGGGCGGTCAGTATATAGCTGTTAATGTAAGGCCTTTTAAGTATTCATCGAGAGAAATACTTGTCGCTTGAATATATTCTGTGCAATAATTCTGTAGAGCATAATGTTTTACCCTGCTTTTTATGAGAATAGTGGAACAACCTCTAGCGCTGGCGTAGGAAACGCCTTGATTTATAATGGGATTTACATAAGTAGATACATTGGACTGTGAGGGATTTGTTGAGATTTTTCTTAAATCCTGTTTTAGGGGGAAAGCATCAGCTTTGGGAATAGCCTTGCTTTTGAAGGATTTGTAGATGGGGCAGCCTCTATAGTTTGCTACCGCAATTGCTGCATTTTTTAACATTTGCATCCTCTTTAGTTTTTTTGCACAAGTTTGTGGGGAGGAGATCGCCACATATTACGCACACACTGGGAAGTGTGCAATACGATTTTGTGTGACCGTATTCTTGGCAATTTTGGCACTGAATTGGTCCTAGGCGATTATGACGCTCTTCCACTGTAATTTTGCGATGGAGGAGATACCGCAGTGAGTAAATTGGGTGAGATTCGCCCCTTTTTTAGGGACTTTGGATCAAATTCCAGTTCCACTCGGAAGAGTGGTTGGGGAATTTTATCTCGATTTTGTATGTTAAAAACGGATTTAACGTGGAAGCGCTCTTCGATTAAAGCGCTTTTGATTTCATTGCATTCAACAAACGAGTCAATGCCTTTCAGGACAACGGAGAGACCTTTGGAGCTTTGTGTAATTGCTCTTTTTTGAATTATCGAAGGATTCGATAATTTTTCTATAGTTTGCATCGCTATAGATTTGAATTTTAGTTTCATGAATTCTTCCCTTGAGAATAGGGATTACATGAAATGTGTGGTCACCAATGATTTGGGAAATTATTTTTATTAATGGAATTGGAGTTTTTTTGGCAAATCGGTTTTGCCCTAACTCAATAGACTTTTTGGGATTAGTCTTTTGCATTTTCGAGGAATTCATATTTCCGGTAGGGGAACCTCTTCGTTTGAAGTAGGAGTCAATGCCTGTCTGCGCTGCCGATGCCTTTATATTATGCTCTCTAGAGATAGAGCTACTTTGAAGTTTTGTTGTTTTTAATTTATTGATAAATTTTTTTGCTCATTTAAGTTCGGAGCGGGAGTAACGCAAAGGGTAATTTGCATATTGTGCTGAAATGGAATTTCGAGAACAAAAGGCGAAACAGAGTTACCTGTGTGTGTGTTTGGAGTAACACATTCTTTACTCCATGAGAGAACAGGCGTGAGAGATCCACCGTGTATAATTTGTTGAACGGGAGTAGTTGGCAACACTATCGATACAGTGTGCTTTGAGAGCGTTGTATTTTGTGATGATTCATGAAGAAAGTCATCGCTATTGGGGGCAAGCGGGGACACGTAATTTTTCACGGCTCTCGCACTTTCTTGCTGTTTTAACATTTTTGCACTTTCTTTATGTGTTACACTTTCGTGTGAGCGGGAAGCTGAGTTCGGCGTGAGAGACGCGTTCGATTTGTTTGGGGAATGCTTTATTCCCATTTTTTGCAATATATTTTATGTTTTGATTGTTTTTTAGTGTTTTGCAGCGGCTCCGACGATGCCGATTGCGTGCGAAATTGAGATGATCACTGTATCGTTTTTTTCGCGGACTTTGTGTTTAATTTGGTGTATTTTTTCCGTGTTTATTTTTGATTTTTTTGTGGAGCATTTTGTGAACCTTTATCAAATCGAAATTAATGTTTATGGTTATTTATTTAAGCAGTTGTAAGAAGTTGTAAAAAATTATTTTTTATTTTTTTGAAATGTATTTTGCTTGCAATCCCGGGATCCCGGAATTGCAATTTTTAGTCCCGAAAATCCCGAGATTGCAAAAATGATTCGGGATCGAAAGCCCTAATGTATATGATGTGTTACCATAAGTATTATCAGAACATGTCTTTTTGAAGAAGTCAGCAAACATATTAGACATCTCAGTAGGATTGTTGGACTCACGATCATTCCATTTCATCGTAGTTGGAAAACCAGTGTTTTTCCTTTTTGAATTTATAAAGTTATAAAAAGTTTTAAAATCGTATTTCATTTTGGATTTCAAATCGCTAAAATATCATCATAGCATTTTTTATAAAGTACTTGATATTTATGTCTCAGTAGCGAATATTTAGAATAATCTTGAAGGTTTAAAGTTCTTTTTTATGTTTTAAATGCCCTAGTTTTCGAAGTTTTAAGTTTTCTCAATTCTTTGGTAAACCATACAGCACCAAGTTCATTCAAATTCTTTTTAATGTTCTTTGGAGCACATATCTCGAAGATTTAGCTGAGCGTACAATTGAAAATTGATACACAGTCGTCAACATCTTCAAAGTTCATGTCCCAACTAGTTTCAGATAAGAGTTGGCTCATTTTAACAAAATTTGTATACTTGAAGCAAAAAAATTACTTCAGCGGTGTAGAAACTGGTTCTAAGTTGTTTTCAACAAATTCGAAAGATAATTCAAGTGTTGGGTGATGGTTATCTTCTGGACATGCAAAAGCATCACAGCGTTGCACTGAAAACTTCGAAGAGTCGTCAACATAAATTAAATCCAAAATTCTACTATTCTTATTTTCAATCCCGTTTACTTGTTGTAAACTCATATCTGAAAATGAATCCAGAAAGTCATTTAAACAGTCACGAGAAGAATACGGAAGAAACTGGTTTGAATCGCTACAAAAATTCCAAGATATATTCGGTAAATTAAAGTCTCCAAAAACAACAATGGAATCGGCAGGTTTAACATTTGAGTAAACCAATGATATAAGCGACACATGTCTTAGATAAACGGTAATATCGGAATTCGGTGGGATATACGAGCAAGTAACGAAAATATCGATACTAAAAACTCGAATTCGTACACAAATAAATTCCAAGTCAGAGACATCTGAAAGTATGATTTCCTCAGATGAAAAAAGGTTTTTTACTGCAATGAGGACTCCACCACCAGTCCTGCATTTACGATCCCTCCGAAAAATTTGATACCCAGCACACAGAATTTCTGAATCAAAAATATTTGGTTTAAGCCAAGTTTCGGTAAATACCAAGACATTATGACTACAATCGAAACTTTTAATATAAATATCGTTCAACTTTGTATTTAGCCCTCGAACATTTTGGTACAGAAGACAAACAACATTATCCGGGATTTTATTTAGTTTTTTTGATTAGAATTTAATTTTCTTTGAGGAAGTTGAACTGGATTTACTAGATTTGATTTTTCTTTATAAACAAATTCACGAACTAAAGTTTTATCCGGCCAAAAATTTTTATTAATTAACAATCTCATCAAACAATTCGGCTGTAGGAAATATCGCCCAAAAACAAAAATGAAAAATCGCCCAAAAATTTTTAATACATACCCAACTTTTTTGGCCGATTTTTCCAAATTTTTGGGCGAAATTTCCTTTTTGGTTTTTGGGCGATATTTCATAATGAAAAATCGCCTAAAAACTAAAAAGGAAATTTCGCCCAAAAATTTAAAAGGAAAAATCACCCAAAAAAAAGGAAAAAACGCCCAAAAACTAAAATGGAAAAATAACCCAAAAATTTGGAAAAATCGCCCAAAACAAAAATTAGAAATCGCCCAAAAATTATAAAGGAAAAATTGCAACAACCTTATGGAAAGAGTTCAGCAACATTGAAACTGTTAAAAACACGGCACACATCTCTCCGAACTTAAAAAATTTTAACAAAAAATCGCGCGATTTTTTGTTAAAATTTTTTGCCTACGGCGCTCATACAACATACCAGAGAACTCCCACTCACTACCTCAACAAATCGCGCGATTTTTCTGGTAACATTTCTCGCCCGTGGCGCTAACTCCCCACAAATAGTACATTACACCTATTCCATACATTTCCCATGTCATTAAATTAACATCGCTCTGTTTGTATATATACTCGGTGGCCCTAAAAAGGGTCGAATCAAAAAACAAATCTCTGAACATACCTTTTCAAATGCACCACCTGATTAACATATGGTAACACAAAGAACAAAGTTTAACAAAATATATAGTCGCCCAAAACTTTTTTTGTATGAAAAATGTTTGGGCGATTTTTCATTTTTATTTTAAAGGAAAAATCGCCCAAAAATTTGGAAAAATCGCCCAACAATTTTTTATATAATATTTTTAGGCTATTTTTCATTTTTATTTTTGGGCGATTTTTCCAAATTTTTGGGTGATTTTTCCATTTCAGTTTTTGGGCGATTTTTCCTTTTTTTTTGGTGATTTTTCCTTTTTAATTTTTGGGCGATTTTTCATTTTTATTTTTGGGCGATTTTTCATTGGGCGATATTTCCTACAGCCAAACAATTCTGCAGGAACAGATCATTTGAAAGATGAAATGTTTCTAGCGTATGAAAAGTTGAATTTAAAAGCATTTATATAATTACCGGTTTTATTGAGTTTAGAATCAATATAAAATATAATATCTTCAGTTAATGTGTCCGGTGCAAATCTAGGCTCGAAAATAGATTTTTTAGGTTGCACAAAAAAAAGCCTTTTTGGGGTTCTAGTTGCTCGTACTTCCCGCAAACAATCCTTTGGAGAAATAATATTTATGGAAAGACAAAAATATTTGATATTTCATTCATATTTTTCTCAGTAGTGTCATCTACCCTCGTCTCCAAAACCGCAGGATCAGGAGAATAAAATGTAACTGGTGGTGCAAGCGTACCGGAAAAGGATAGAGTTGAAATTGGCTTTGGGGCAGGTGGTAAAAGCCCAACAGAAGTATTTTGTTTCGGAGCTGTTTCATCCAAACATTTATACTTCTGAAAGTTTATTTCATACTCCTTCAGTTTATACCGGGCAGCTGCTAAGTCCGTTGATACTTCATTAAATCCCTTTTCGACTTGACGTACCAATTTACAGATGTCCAGCTCTGTATCGCGGCAATCTTCGCAGGACCAACGAAGTCCTTTTTTACTCTTGATCAGATCGACTATAAAAACCATCGCATAGCCAACAAGAGACCATGCGTTCGTTATCGACTTTAATTGCGCACTTTCGGAAAGAGCAAATCACATTGAAATGCCGTGTAATTTATAAAAAATAAAATAAAAAAAGTGTAAATTGTAACGAGACAAAATGTTGACTGGGAAAATTAAGGCACTTTCAAATTATATTAAAACAAGTGCCTGAAAGTATGCTCTGAAAATATGATCAGTCTGAACGTGGAATCTATGTAAAGCTGAAGACACAAGAAATGTCAAAGTGGACAGTATAAGCAAAAACAAAAAAAATTTTACAATTTTTGTTGTTATGATACTTAGCTGACAGGAAATATCGTACAAAACTTTGTTATTTCCACAAAACTTATTGCACTTAGCCAGAATTTAATTTATTTAAAATATCTTCAAAATAATTAACACATTAGAAGTATTTAAAAATATTTATTTAACTCGCAGCAAAAAATTCACTTAGAAACTAGTTGAACAGTGTTGCGACGGGCGAACAAAATCGGAGGGAATCACACACGCATATGTGTGGCTTCGGAACCTCGGACCATGTCAAAAATACGTTTCTAAACATTTCCAATCGAATACAACAATAAACTAGAGAGTGGACTATCTTCGGCTATACCGAAGCTTAAATACCCCCACACAGTAGGAAGAAGTACCTCGAACATAAAAAATGTCGTCTCAAGACCCTATTTTGAGCCAATTACAGGTGGTTTTGGAGCCCGGACCATGTCCAAAATCCATTTCTAAAAATTTCCAATCAAATCCACCAAAAAAAAAAGTTGGTCTCAAGACCCCATTTAGACCCTTATATATGTGGCTTCGGAACCTCGGTCCATGTCAAAAATTGGTTTCTAAACATTTCCAATCGAATACAACAATAAAAAATGTTTACCTTTTTTTTCGGTGTATGGGAGCCACGCCCAGTTTTTATCCGATTTGGCTGATTCTCGAACTTGATCTCAGTATTCACGAGAAAAACTTGTACCCAAAGTTTCAAGTCGATATCTCCAAAACTGCGACCGCTATCGTGCGGACGGACCGACGGACAGACGGCCGGACAGACGGACATCGCTAAATCGACTCAGGAGGTGATGCTGATCAAGAATATATATACTTTTCCATACCGGACACGCCTCCTTATGGCCGTTACAAACGTTGTGACAAAGTTAGTATATCTGCCACAGTGAGTGTGGGGGTATAAAAAGACTTGAAAAATTTGTACCTTTTTTTTCGGTGTATGGGAGCCACGCCCAGTTTTTATCCGATTTGGCTGATTCTCGAACTTGGTCTCAGTATTCACGAGAAAAACATGTTCCCAAAGTTTCAAGTCGATATCTCCAAAACTGCGACCGCTATCGTGTGGACGGACAGACGGACATCGCTAAATCGACTCAGGAGGTGTGTTGTGGCCCATTAAACACATGAGCCACGCATTTCAACATCACCCTGTAGCATGTTTGTCAGCCAAGCAAGACCTGACACAATTAAGTCTCCAATTGCAAAATGAGCGATTGAGGGCTTTGACTCGATCGAGGTGCAATGCACTTGCGAGATTGTTATGTCAGCACTTTTGCTTGGTTGGCAGCAACCGAAATAAAGACTAATTGTTAGTTAATAAAGTGACATAAAAGCGAACAGACGCGGTTTTATTGTAACATTGGCGCAGCCGGGTAGTTTTTAATCCTCATTCAAGTTGACTTAAATTCACGCAATTACCAACAAATATCCACTCAGATAACTATACTTTCCTTTTCTTTTTCAAATTTTGGTTTGGGCCAGTGTTGTGGTCATTAAATTTTAGATTGCTATTTTTGATTTTCTTTTGATTTGTGGTTGTTTTTTTTTTGAGTGGCAGCAGATTACCATCAAGGGAGTATTTTTCCGCGCTGGTGTAATATTATCAGCTTGTGGTTTTTGTGTTTTCTGGTGGCAGTTAGTTTTTTTTCAATTTAATAAATTGTGTCTGGTAGTGTTCGGTCCAAATTGGACTTGTGAAGTGTTTTTCGTCGACCATTGTAAAGTCGTGATTTTCTTTGAGATGTTGTTTGGTCGTTTCCCCCTTCTTCCTCATTTCCAATTTTTGTTTGTGGCGCCCTGCACCTGAGTTGATTAATGGCGAAATCTAGTGATGCGAAAGTAGAGCTAGAACGGTTAAGTGCTGAGGCAGAGAGATTTGTTCAAAAGTTGTGGGTAACTTTGAAATTATTCTGCGGGTCTAAGGAACAGTATATTCTGATTAAGGATAAGGTAGAGGGATACTTAGGAAATCTTACGGCGCTAGAAGTAGCGGATTCGATTCTCGAGGAACTTTTGCGTATTGTAGAAACACATTGGAAAGACTCGGACGAGGGAATTGAGGGTTTGAGAAAAGAAATAGAACAGCTGAAAAGGAGCTACAAGTCATTGAATAGTCAGTTGGATAGCAGTTTGAGGAGTGGGGAGGAAATTGAGTTGGAAAACGAGAATTTAAGAAAACAGCTTAGGGTGCGGAATATATCGGAAGAGAGTATACAGAAAGCAATAAGTCAAAGAAGTAGAGAGGAGTTCCATACCTTGGACAGAGCAAATCGTAAGATCGAAGATTTAGAGACAGAGAACAGACTTTTGAAACAGGAGTTGACGATAGCGCATGATAATTCGTTTGTGCACAAAGAGGCAACAATTCCCGACTCCCGAGAATTACATAGTACGCGACAGTTTCCGGAATATAAAATCAAGATGAATGTGCATGAGATAGCTAAACTAGTCAACAGTGTGGTACCGTTGTTTGCGGGAGTAGAAACGCCAGACTGAGGCCACGTTGCAGAAGGGGCAGATGTCATTGCCAGCGAGGAATGCAACGAGCATTTCTGTTTTACAAGAAAAAACACACCTTATTGCGAAAGCTGCGGAGCTTATGGTCACGATGTTAGTTGGAAGTGCTCTGAGCGGGGGAGACAGTCAAACGAAGGTAGTGGGTACCAAGGGAGCGGACAGGCTGGGAGCAGACAGGAGGAAAATGTGGCTCGGAATAGAAATGGAAACGACAGAAGCAAGTGGGGATTTCGGCCGTGGTAACACTCGGATTAAATGTTTTTGGTGTGAGAAACAGGGACATAGAGTTGCGGATTGTGACGCGAAGAAGAATTATTTGAGAGACCAGGGAAACTCCGGGGGCCCACTCCACGCCAATAGGATGGGAACCCCAAAATAGCGGAAAAAGTGGGCAAGGGGGGAAGCTGGTAGTGGGTCCAACGTCAGTAGCGTCTGTGGGCACATTGGGGCTCCAAAACTGTAAGATATCGAAGGAAATTAAGGCAGGAGGAATTGAGGAGAGGGAGACAGAGAAAGGTATAAATGCGGTAGAGCACACGAGTACGAGTGAAGCTATGGGCATAGTTGGTGTCGCATGGGCGAAAATGATGATAATATTATACGTGTGGCCATGCATAATATTATATATGGGTGATAAAATAAGTGTGCTGGCTGAGAAGGGGGAGTCTATGGCAAGTAGGAGCAAGAGTTTCGTGTTGGGAAAATTAGCACATGAAATGGGTTTGAAAATAGGGAAGTTCCAAACAGTTTGCGTTAGGGTGGTAGAGAAATTAAGGAGAAGGATAGCGGGATTTTACGATCACAACATTTCGGGTGGTACAGCGACGACTCAGAGAGTGGTATGGAACAAACAAGGAGTAGTAGGAGTAAATGATGTTTTCGTGAAAATCCCTTGCAAAGAAGCCAAGAACGAGATGCTTATATTATTGGTGGATTCGGGAGCTGAAAGGAGCCTCGTAAAAAGGAGCGCAATGGTGGAATTCCCGGAGTTGAACGGGGGCAATACAAAGGATTTAAGTGGGGCTTTTGGTGGGTATGTGACAACATTGGGCTCCACTAGAATAGTGCATAGCCAAGTGAGAAATCTGAGTTTTACGATGCACGTCGTATCATCAGAACAAGGTGTGCCAGCAGATGGCATAATAGGGAGGGATAACCTGTGGAACCATTCAGTAATTAATGCGCTCGATAAGGAAATAATTTTTTTTAACAACGTAAAGCAAAGAATTTTGAGGTTGCCTCTAAGATCTATGGATGATTTGAATAATGTGTATTACAACAAAGAAGTAACAGTAGGGAAGCGAACAATCGTAATAGTACCTCTAAAAGTTAAAACAAGAATTCCAGTTGTGGTGATACACAAACATGAGGTATCACCAGGCGTTTACATGGCGGAAACCTTGGTGAATGTTCGTAAAAATATGGTGCACATTCCAATTTTAAATGCGACTGACCATGATTACATATTTCGACAGGATTTTACTCCAAAGTTTACTAATTTTAACCAATTCAAAATACCGAATGGCACATCTATTAATAATGTGAACGAAATAGACATTAAAGGAAGAATAGAAAAACTTTTTCCACGACGTTTTCCTGTTGGAAGGGGACCAGTTTTCATATACCCCGGTTCTATGACATGAGATCCCAACACTAGCGGAGCACCCTCCAATAAGTCAGAAGCAATATAGACTGCCACAGGCACATAGAGAAGAAATTGAGAAGCAAGTAGACAAACTATTAAAAGACGGAATTATAGAACCCAGCACGTCACCATGGAATTCACCTCTTCTTCTAGTTACAAAGAAGGGGGGGGAATTTGGTCAGAAGAAATGGAGATTGGTCATTGACTATAGGAAGCTAAACGACATTACTATAAAACAAGTTTTTCCCATTCCGCGGATAGACTAAATATTGGATCAACTAGGTAGCAGCAGGCATTTCACAACTTTAGATCTGGGTAGTGGGTATTATCAAGTGCTGGTGAGTGAAAAGGATAGGGAAAAGACAACTTTCAGTACCGGTCTCGGGCATTTTGAGTTTAACAGGATGCCTTTTGGATTGACAGGGGCACCTGCGACGTTCCAAAGGATTATGAACCATATCCTGACAGGACTGCAAGGGATAGACTGTTTCGTTTACCTGGACGATATTGTAATATACGGAAAAAATTTAGCTGAGCATGAGAATAAATTAGGTAAGGTACTGAATGTGCTGAGAGAACATAACTTGAAGTTGAATACAAATAAATGTCATTTCTTACGACGAGAAGTTATATATTTAGGCCATAAATGCTCTGAGTCCGGAGCGCTACCGGACCCAGAAAAGGTGGAGTGCGTAAGGAAAATCCCAACACCCAGAAATAAAAAGGAGGTTCAGGTTTTTCTAGGCCTGGCGAATTACTATAGGAAATTTATAAAGAATATGGCGTATACATGCCAATAAACAGGTTGCTGAGGAAGGGAATTAATTTTGAATGGACGGCCGACTGTAAAAAGGCATTTGACTGTCTGAAGGACGCCATCACGTCTCCGCCTGTTTTAATTTATCCAAATTTTTCGAGCCCATTTATGCTAACTACTGACGCCAGTAATGAGGCAATTGGGGCAATCTTATCCCAAGGGGAAGTAGGGGAAGACAGACCAATAGCCTTTGCTATCAGGGCGCTAAATAATGTAGAAAAGAACTATTCGACGATCGAAAAGGAGTTTTTAGCGATAGTCTGGGCAACTACAAATTTTAGGGCTTATCTATTGGGCCGACACTTCACCATATATACTGACCACCAACCACTACGTGGGATAGCTAACTTGAAGGATCAAACATCAAGGTTAGCTCGGTTTAGACACAAATTATCTGAATACGACTTCGATATAATCTACAAGACCGGGAAGCGTAATTTAAATGCGGATGCATTGAGTAGGATACCAGGGGACAATTCCGGGGTTGGGGTGGTACAATCACGTTCGAAAAACAAAACTGAGCTTGCAGTACCCGATTTGTCGCAATCCGCGGATAGCGATGATGTCCCCCACGGACAACATGACAAAGTTACGATACTAACAGAACCAAGGGACATAGAAATTGTGTTAAAGGATTTTCACGACTTAGGAGGTCATCAAGGCTCGAAAAAAACCTTGAGCAGGATTATGCAACAATATAAATGGAAGGGAATGAGGAAACAAATTGAGAAATATGTTAAAAATTGTTCAAAGTGTCAGGTGAACAAAAGTTCAAAGCTAACTAAAATGCCGATGATTCTTACAGACACCTCGGCCATTTGAAAAGGTATATATGGATATCGTAGCAATTTTGCCCGAGACCGTATCGGGAAATAAGTACATACTTACCTTCCAAGACGATTTCTCGAAATATTTTGTTTGTGCTGCCCTGCCAGATGGAGAGGCAAGCACAGTTGCGAAAGTTTTCTTTGACGAAATTATAACGAGGTATCCGGTCCTAAAAATTTTAGTGACAGATAATGGCAGTAATTTTACATAAAAATTATTCTCCGATACATGTAAGATGCTTGGTATTAAGAAATTACACATAACACCATACCATCCACAGGCAAATGGTTCGTTAGAAAGAAGCCATCGACCGTTAGCGGAATATTTAAGGAGTTTCGCAAAGGAGGACGGGTTTAATTGGGACCAGTGGCTTACAGCAGCAATGCATGTCCACAATAACACCCGGCATACCTCTACGAAACAAACACCATTCCGAACACTCTACGGGTTCGATGTTGAAATGCCCACTAGCTTGAGCCGACAATGTCAGCCGGTTTACAATGCAGATGATTATCCTAAGGTACTGAAATATCAGATACAGAGGACTCATGAAATAGCTAGGGAAAACCAAGAGAATGCTAAGCGGGTGTCAAAGAAAACTTACGATAATACAACACATTCCATCGTGTTTAAGGTGGGGGAAAAGGTTGTGATGAAGAATCAGCTAAGAAAAAAAAAGTTTTCACCAATTTGGTCAGGGCCATACGAGGTAATTAAAGTACTTAGTCCGGTGACAACAGTGCTTTTGATGAAGGGAAAGAAAAATAAAATTCACAACAATTTGTTGAAACTTTACCACTGTCGGAAGGGGACATACTCTTAAGGCGAAGACATGACTGAACTATTGGTACCGACGAACTCAAAATTACGGACAATAAAACTTACGGACAATGAAAAAAAAAAAAAAAAAAAAAACAAAGGAAATAATTAAATAAATAAATAAAAAGAGAATACAATTTTATATATATTTACAGAAAATAGTATGGCTTTAATCTTGTATTTACAAGATTCTAAATAAGCTTATGACAAAATAATATTGAAATAAAAGTAAAATGATAAGTACTAATTATAATATTTTGTAATATAAATTCATATATATGCACACAAACTATAGTTATTTTATTTTTATATAGATACTACTTCAATTTTATTTTTCATTAATCATTATACAAAACTACACACAAAAAAAAAGTAGGTAAATCTAACCAAAAAAGACGGTTAAAAATGCAGCAACCAAAAAACGTGGTAAATGGAACCAACTCAAAGTTGTTCGCGTACAATGAAAAGTTGTTCACGTACAATGAAAAATTGTTTGCATATGAGCAATGAATGCATTCATTAGTAGTGTTTTGGTTGCAATCTTGTCGAAACTTGACGCTTTTTTATTTATTTGTTTGCAACAAAACACGACTATTGATGTCGCATGTATTGTCTGAAAATATAAAATTTTAAAAATAAAAATCTGTAAAAAAGAAAAATAGAAAAATAGAAAAAAAGAAAAATAGAAAGAAAATTTAATATTACAAAATTGAAATCTAAAATGCTAAAAATGAAAAAAGAGATAAACGAAAATCTGTAAAAACAAAAGAAAAAATAAATGTAAAAATATATAATAAAAACCATTCTCAATATAATATTACATTTACTTACCCTTTTATGCACTTCACCCTTTGACCATACTGAACGCACTGATCGTATACTCGAATGACAAAACAAAAATCGTTGCTGTTGTAGTATGACAGACACGAAAGCACGCCGCTGAGCATGTATGAGCATGTGCTCATACATCGCAAGCAACCAAACTCAGCTGAGTTGCGAACCGCAATTGGGTCTTTACAATTTTTTTGGTTGGCGAACAAACAAAAATTTTTAAGGAACAACTTAATTTGTTTGCTTTACAAATTTTTTGGTTAAAATTTGAGTTTTACAATTTTTTTCGATTAGCTAACCTGTTTTTGTAGTTAAAAATCATTTAACAATTTTTCGACGATTAGATTAACCACAAAAATTGTAGTTGTTGTTTGTGTTTTCCATATAAAATAAAAAATGGTTTTTTTACAAGGTTTTTCGGTTAGATTAACCCATCTTTTTTTTTTCTGTGTAGTAGTAGTCTTATTTCTATACGTAGATTATGATGAGATTTGTCGTGGTCCTGATCCTAAGCTGGGTAGCAGGTAGCGGAGCGGCGTCGGTTGAGATCTCCGAACTATCGGAAACGCCGCTATTCTTTGATAATGTGGGCACCACGATATTCTATATGGACGAGTGGACAATTATGACAAAGTTCAAGCCAATTGAGCTGAAGGAATTCTTGGAGCAGATAACCAGCTTCCAGCATAAAATACAAGACATGTGCGAAAGGCTACAACCAAGCTTGTTTTTTCCAAACGTCGACTTTACAGCATCCTGCTTGGCACCACTGCAAGTGACAAACTCCATAATATCGAAGCTCCGCGATACTGTAGAGATTATTCAAAGCACGTTCAAAATTCGGCGACCTAGACGGTCATTAAACTTCATGGGAGAAATGTTCAATTGGGCATTCGGAGTCATGGATCAAAACGACGCCAATAGAATATACGGCCCCCTGAATGATATCGAAGAGAGATGCAGCGAAACGTGTGAAGTCATGAAAAGACAAGTAACGGTAATGGCCACAAATTACAAAAAGTTATCGAATCTTTGCTGACAACAATACGTGAAATTGAGGTATTGCAAACCAAGCTGAACGAGACAGTCACTAAACAAGCGGCAGAGTCCAATAGCCACAACAAGAACTTTCACGAAATCGAACTATCGTTGCAGATTCAAAGGATGGACGTGACATTAAACTCAAACCTGCTTGATATCCAAAGTCAACAGCAAGTAGAATTGGCGATACTGGATGACTTATATAAAGGAAGTCTACCCCCAACCATACTTGACAAGGAGGACGTGGATGCGATGATAGTCCGACTCTTCGTGGATAATAAATCAAAATGGTTGCTATCCCGAAATTTCGATGTTCACCGGACCGCGAAAGTTAAGGTATTTCCAATAGATGGCGGCATGGTGATTGTGGCCAAAATACCGCTACTAGACCAAACAAAATTCACGTTATACAAGGTGTACCCGGTTCCACTTTTCCTTAATGAGCAATGGGATATAGTGACAAAGTCAACTTACGACTACATGGCAGAGTCCAAAGATCGTAGAGAGTTCATCGGCCTCTCGTTACACGAGGTTTCAAATTGTCGACAACTGGAAGTGGACGAAACAACGGAAATCACAATGTGCAAGCACCCTGGTAAAATCCTCACGCGGATGAACACAAATTGTGAGGTCAACATGATGCAGCACACCCCAGTCGGAGATGACAGATGCAAACGTGTGGTGGTTCCAGCAAGCAACGGGATCCTTATAAAGACAGAAACAGCGAATAGATGGATCTTCAAATTGCGGAACAGGGAGACTTTTGATGCTGTTTGTGAGGACGATGTGCATACAGTTACACTTTCGGGATTCGGAGAGTTAACGATAAAGGGAAAATGCAGTTTGAATAATTTACAGACTCGATTGCTGCACGAGTACTATCACGAGAGCAGACACAACATAAGTACTCGACCAAACAACCACGCAACACTAATTGAAGACTTGAAAGCAAACTGGACGAAGTTGTTGGACGTCAACGCAACAGGAATTATTCCTACCGCCATCTTGGTATCAGATCACACGAGTATAAAGGAAATGTTATCAGATGGCGAGAGAAATTTCGACGACCTGAAGTCGGAAATGGAACAACGTCAACTATCTAACAGCATCCATTACCATCAGACTGAGGCCAGAGCAATAAGTCTATCCTTCTGACTCTCAGGTATATTACTTATTGCAATTATAGGGACAGTAATATGCACCATACAGCACAGGAGAACTAAGCCTACGAAATTATCTGTGCACATGCCGTCCTTACCAAACGCAACGTGGCGGAGAAACAGTCCTAGGATAGTTAAAGAAAGATCGAGGCGACAGATTGAACCGACAACAAATATAGAACCAGGAAAACATACCATACAACTACAGCGGAAGGCATCAGTAATATCATCAGGACCGACAATGGGAGTAGTATAGGTATCTATAAAATAAATTAGAAGATTTATGAATATTTTGCTTAAATTGTGTTTTCTCAGAATTTTAAAATTAAGTGCCAAATTGTAATAAATAAATAAATAAATCATTAAAATTGATAAACTACATATATACTAAGAGTTATGCGAATGTTATAATAGTGGATAATAAGTTTCATTTAAATATGTAATATATAATATATACCTAGTTAAAATTTGCTAACATGTTGTCAAGAAAGGATTATTGTCGTTTCCAAAATAATACTTTCTTTTCTGCGGGTGGTGAGGAATGTTGTGGCCCATTAAACACATGAGCCACGCATTTCAACATCACCCTGTAGCATGTTTGTCAGCCAAGCAAGACCTGACGCAATGAGGTCTCCAAGTTTTAGTTTTATTAAGTGAATCTGACAGGTCAAAGACAGAATACAGGCTATTAAAATCGCTACAAATACAACGAAAAGGTTCATTCTGCGCGTAATTAGAGCGGCACATACTTAATATCAAAGGAATGAAAGATCTGGAACGACGGGTTGGGATATTAAAATCAATTTCTTGAAGCAAAAATGTAGAATTCAGAGAGCCATTTATCAATTTAATCAAAAATGTTACATTAAGCATCGTTCTTCTATTTTTTAGAGTAGGGATGTCCAAGAGTTTTAAACGATTTTCGTATGGAGGTAGGTTCTGATTCGGATTCCAGCGAAGGTTTCTTAAAGCAAATAATAAAAATTGTTTTTGAACCGATTCAATTCTATCAGAGTGGCAGTTGTATTGTGGATTCCACAAGACTGATGCATATTCCAAAATTGGTCTTACAAGTGATATGTAAAGACTTTTGGTAACGAATGGGTCATTAAATTCTTTTGACCATCTTTTAATGAAACCTAGAACACCCCTCGCCTTATTCACACATAAGTCAATATGTAGATGAAAGCGAAGTTTTGGATCCATAGTAACACCCAGGTCCACGAAAGTAAAAACCTTTTCTAGATTACAGTTATTTAAAAATTTACATTTTTTCAAGTTCAGTTCCATTAAGTTATTATCACACCAGATAGCTATACTGGTCAGATCTGATTGTAACAACTTATGTTGATCTAAGATGTCATAGGATAGAAACAATTTAACGTCATCAGCATACAACAGTACATTCGAATGTTTAATGACAGAAGGAAGGTCATTTATAAAAAGATTAAACAGAATAGGACCTAAGTGACTTCCTTGAGGAACTCCAGAGGTGACATCTATAGTTTTTGATGTTGATGATTCGAATAACACCTGTTGCTTCCGATTTGTCAGATACGATTCTACCCATTTTAAAAGAAGATCTGGGAATCCGTATCTTTTGAGCTTTTCAATCAACAAATAATGATTAACTTTATCAAAAGCTTTACTAAAATCAGTATATATGACATCTGTTTGAAGATTCTTTGAAAATCCCTTTCTTGTTAATGAAGAAAATTCCAATAAATTTGTAGATGTTGATCTACCTCTCAGAAAACCATGCTGTGAAGGAGATATTAATGTTGTGACCGAGTGAACCAATTGCTTTGTGACAACTTGTTCAAACAACTTTGGTATTGTGCTAAGTTTAGCAATACCTCTATACTTAGATACGAATGATTTGGTTCCACTTTTATAAAGAGGAATAATGTATGACTCTTTCCATGAATTCGGAAAATAACCTCTTTCAATAGAGGCATTAAATATATTTGAAAGTGGAATGTATAAATTTTCTGCACAAACTTTCAAAATACAGCTAGGAATATTATCTGGACCAGTACTATATGAATATTTCAACGATTTTAGGTGTTGTAAGACATCATCAGATTCTATAACAGGATTGACAATGGAATTATAAGTGGGGATGTTATATGGATACGATGTGTTGCCATAAGTATTATCAGAATATGTAGTTTTGAAGAAGTCAGCAAACATATTGGAAATCTCAGTAGGATTGTTGGACTCACGATCATTCCATTTCATTGTAGTTGGAAAACCAGTGTTTTTCCTTTTTGAATTTACAAAGTTATAAAAAGTTTTAGAATCGTATTTGATTTTGGATTTCAAATCGTTCAAATATTCATCATAGCATTTTTTATTAAGTACTTGATATTTATGTCTCAGAAGCGAATATTTTGAATAATCTTGAAGGTTTAAAGTTCTTTTATATGTTTTAAATGCCCGAGTTTTCGAAGTTTTTAGTTTCCTCAATTCTTTTGTAAACCATACAGCACCAAGTTCATTCGAATTCTTTTTAATGTTCTTTGGAACACATATCTCGAAGATTTTGCAGAGCGTACAATTGAAAATTGATACACAGTCGTCAACATCTTCAAAGTTCATGTCCCAACTAGTTTCAGATAAGAGTTGGTTCATTTTAACAAAATTTGTATTCTTGAAGCAAAAAAATGACTTCAACGGTGTAGAAACTGGTTCTAAGTTGTTTTGAACAAATTCGAAAGATAATTCAAGTGTTGGGTGATGGTTATCTTCTGGACATGCAAAAGCATCACAGCGTTGCACTGAAAACTTCGAAGAGTCATCAACATAAATTAAATCCAAAATTCTACTATTCTTATTTTCAATCCCGTTTACTTGTTGTAAACTCATATCTGAAAATGAATCCAGAAAGTCATTTAAACAGTCACGAGAAGAATACGGAAGAAACTGGTTTGAATCGCCACAAAAATTCCAAGATATATTCGGTAAATTAAAGTCTCCAAAAACAACAATGGAATCGGCAGGTTTAACATTTGAGTAAACCAATGCTATAAGCGACACAGGTCTTAGATAAACGGTAATATCGGAATTCGGTGGGATATACGAGCAAGTAACGAAAATATCGATACTAAAAACTCGAATTCGTACACAAATAAATTCCAAGTCAGAGACATCTGAAAGTATGACTTCCTCAGATGAAAAAAGGTTTTTTACTGCAATGAGGACTCCACCACCAGTCCTGCATTTACGATCCCTCCGAAAAATTTGATACCCAGCACACAGAATTTCTGAATCAAAAATATTTGGTTTAAGCCAAGTTTCGGTAAATACCAAGACATTATGACTACAATCGAAACTTTTAAAATAAATAAAGTTTGTCAGGCTGTGTTCGGTCAATTTTGAATTTTGGTGAAGTGTTTTCCTTTCTCGAAATTTCAAGTTGTGTTTTTCTGGAATTTTGTTTGGCCGTTTTTCTCACCTTTCTTCCTTTCCCTTTTTTGTTTGTGACGTCCCGCATAAGGCATTCAATCCCGAAGTGTTTTTGAAAATCCCGGGATTTCGGAATTTGAAATTACAATCCCGGGATCCCGGGATTTGTTCGGGATTTTCGGGATTTTACAATTAAATACGATAGTTAATATAAAATTAAAGAGCAAATTGTTGCAACAATATTTTAAGTTTAATTCGACAAAGAAAACATATTTAATAAATATTACATTAAACAAAACAAATTATATTTAAATAAATATAGTCAAATAAAAAGTAATTCTTTTTAAATTAGAATATAATTATAAAATTCTCCCAGCTCCATTTCATGCTAAACGGCCAACAATATACGGTCAACAAAATAATTTTACCATATATCTTTTTTAAAAAAAAAATGGTTTAAATTGAAAAAATTTTATTCAAATCGATAAATTTTATTGACAAAAATCATGTACATTTTTGTGTGTTTGTAGCACTAAATCTACAAAAGTGGGATTTTTAAATTTACCAATTATATTGAAAGTAAATGCACGAAAGTATTTTTTGTGGAAAAACGTCAAAAATATCTTAAACAATGCATAAAAAATGCATTTTTGAATCTCGGGATTCCGGACTCAAAATCCCGGGTTTCCGGGATTGAGAAAACTTCCGGGATCCCGGGATTTCGGGATTCGGGATCCCGGGATTGAATGCCTTAGTCCCGCACCTGAGCCAAGTGGTTGCTGGACATCGATTTTATCGAAGTCCAGCCGGTGAAGTGATTCTATACAGAATCGTGCGAGCGATTCAGACAGGTCGGTCTAATCCCGTAAATCGAGTGCGTTTAAAAAAATACAATTTTTGTGTTTAAATATTTTTGTTGGGTAATTTGTCATTTTGAGAAATATTGACATAAGTTCCATTTGTGCTCGGTATCCAGGGCCATGGGAGCACATTGTGGCTCCCGGGGCAAAGCTGGTTTTGCCGCCCATTTTTGCTTCCTAAACACAATGGCGTTTCCAGTTTTGTCCTAAAAATGGCTTTTCAAACGATATCCTTAAAAAATGTATTTTAAAGGATTTTTTCCAAATAACTATATAAATATAATTGTTATGTATTGTGCCCTTCTAAACACAATGGCGTATCCAGTTTTGTCCTTATAGTTCATTTTATATTGTATTTAATGTAAATTTAATGTTAAATATATAATGGTAATTGTATTTAATGTTAATATTTAAATGTTAATTTGGAAAAAAATCCTTAAAAATAATTTTTTTAAGGATATTGTTTGAAAAGGAATTTTTAGGACAAAACTGTGTTTAAAAACTGCTATTGTGTTTAGGAGGCAAAAATAAATAAGAATTAAGGATTTTTGATTCGATATTGTTTAAAGATTACACTATGCGACTTTTAATCGTAAAAACAGGTGAGAATTCTTAACTTTAGGTGTGTTGCGGCATCCCTAAACATCAATATTTATACCCCCACACTCACTGTGGCAGTGTATACTAACTTTGACACAACGTTTGTAACGGCCATAAGGGGGCGTGTCCGGTATGGAAAATTATATATATTCTTCATCAGCATCACCGCCGGAGTCAATTTAGCCATGTCCGTCTGTCTGTCCGTCTGACCGCCCGTCCGTCTGTTCGTCCGCACGATAGCGGTCGCAGTTTAGGAGATATCGACTTGAAACTTTGGGTACATGTTTTTCTCGTGAATACTGAGATCAAGTTCGAGAATCAGCCAAATCGGATAAAAACTGGGCGTGGCTCCCATACACCGAAAAAAAGCTAAACATTTTTCAAGTCTTTTTTATTGTTGTATTCGATTGGAAATGTTTAGAAATGGATTTTGGACGTGGTCCGGGCTCCAAAACCACCTATAATTGGCTCAAAATAGGGTCTTGAGACCACATTTCTTTTATGTTCGAGGTGCTTCTTCCTACTGTGTGAGGGTATTTCAGCTTCGGTATAGCCGAAGATAGTCCACTCTCTAGTTTTTTGGTCGATTTGATTAGAAATTTTTAGAAACGGATTTTGGACATGGTCCGGGCTCCAAAACTATTTATAGGTGGCTCAAAATGGGGTCTTGAGACCACATAATTTTATGTTCGAGGTACTTCTTTCTACTGTGTATTTCAGCTTCGGTACAGCCGAAGATAGTCTACTCTCTAGTTTTTTCTGAAAATTTTACAGTTTAGTCTTAGTGTAAAAAGGAACAAAAGTAGGGCTCGTAATCAATAATCTGGAAGCATTTTTTTTTAAGACCCACCATCCTTATATATATTATAAAACTGAGTGTGTGTCTGTCTGTCTGTCTGTCTGTCTGTTTGTCCCTCAATCACGGCTAAACGGATGTACCGATTCTCTTGAAACTTTCAGGATAAATTCTATAGGTATCGACATGTAACATAGGCTATATGCGATTGGGATTGGACAAAGGGGCGTGGCACCTCCCATACAACACAAAATATGTCTACAAGGCAATTTAGTAACTATTGAATTGAATTTGAATTGAATATTGAATAATAAATACGAAATTTATCACGAAGTTGCATAATAACTTTTCTAAGCTTTATGCCAAATATGAGCATAATTGGACAAGGGGCGTGGCACCGCCCACACAACACGTAACTTAAATAACAGCTAACTAAGCAACTATAGGATATATTTTAATGAAATTTGGAATGGAGCTGTATAGTATGTTTTCCCAGCTATGTGTCGAATATGGGAATAATTGGACAAAGGGGCGTGGCACCTCCCACACAACACATAACTTAAATACCAGCTAATTAAGCAACTATTGGATATATTTTAGTGAAATTTGGAATGGAGTTGTACTGCTATGTGTCGAAAATGGGAATAATTGGACAAGGGGCGTGGCACCGCCCACACAACACGTAACTTAAATAACAGCTAATTAAGCAACTATTGGATATATTTTAATGAAATTTGGAATGGAGCTATATAGTATGTTTTCCCAGCTATGTGTCGAATATGGGAATACTTGGAAAAAGGGGCGTGGCACCTCCCACACAACACATAACTTAAATACCAGCTAATTAAGCAACGATTGAATATATTCTAATGAAATTTAGCATGGAGTTGTACAGTATGTTTTCCCAGCTATGTGTCGAATATGGCAATAATTGGACAAAGGGGCGTGGCACCTCCCACACAACACATATCTTAAATACCAGCTAATTAAGCAACTAATGGATATATTTTAGTGAAATTTGGAATGGAGTTGTACTGCTATGTGTCGAAAATGGGAATAATTGGACAAGGGGCGTGGCACCGCCCACACAACACGTAACTTAAATAACAGCTAATTAAGCAACTATTGGATATATTTTAATGAAATTTGGAATGGAGCTATATAGTATGTTTTCCCAGCTATGTGTCGAATATGGGAATACTTGGACAAAGGGGCGTGGCACCTCCCACACAACACATAACTTAAATACCAGCTAATTAAGCAACTATTGGATATATTTTAATGAAATTTGGAATGGAGCTGTATAATATGTTTTCCAAGCTATGTGTCGAATATGGGAATAATTGGACAAAGGGGCGTGGCACCTCCCACACAACACATAACTTAAATACCAGCCAATTAAGCAACTATTGGATATATTTTAGTGAAATTTGGAATGGAGTTGAACTGCTATGTGTTGAAAATGGGAATAATTGGACAAGGGGCGTGGCACCGCCCACACAACACGTAACTTAAATAACAGCTAATTAAGCAACTATTGGATATATTTTAATGAAATTTGGAATGGAGCTATATAGTATGTTTTCCCAGCTATGTGTCGAATATGGGAATACTTGGACAAAGGGGCGTGGCACCTCCCACACAACACATAACTTAAATACCAGCTAATTAAGCAACTATTGGATATATTTTAGTGAAATTTGGAATGGAGTTGTACTGCTATGTGTCGAAAATGGGAATAATTGGACAAGGGGCGTGGCACCGCCCACACAACACGTAACTTAAATAACAGCTAATTAAGCAACTATTGGATATATTTTAATGAAATTTGGAATGGAGCTGTATAGTATGTTTTCCCAGCTATGTGTCGAATATGGGAATAATTGGACAAAGGGGCGTGGCACCTCCCACACAACACATAACTTAAATACCAGCTAATTAAGCAACTATTGGATATATTTTAGTGAAATTTGGAATGGAGTTGTACTGCTATGTGTCGAATATGGGAATAATTGGACAAGGGGCGTGGCACCGCCCATACAATTTTCTACCCCATATCACGGCATTACTGATTTTATTGAAATTTTAAGGTAAAATTGTGTTAGTAATGGAATTTGCAATAGGACATAAGAGGTTGGATTTGGACAACGGGGCGTGGCACCTCCCATACAACAAAAAATATTATTAAAAAGTAACTTAGTAACTATCGAATATTAAGTGGTCCATGCCACCAACTGCGCCCTTGCTCATTTTTTGGGTGAATCATACCGGGTGGGATTACAACTGCCACCACTTCTGACCTTGGACTTTTTTGGCTGAATCATACCGGGTGGAATTACAGCTGCCACCAAGTGCGTCCTTGGACATTTTTTGGGTGGCTCATGCCGGGTGGGATTACAACCTGGCACCAAGTGCTTCCTTGGACTTTTTTTGGCTGAATTATACCGGGTGGGATAACAACTGCCACCAATTGCATCCTTGGACATTTTTTGGGTGGATCATGCCGGGTTGGATTACAACTGCCACCAAGTGCGTCCTTGGACTTTTTTTGGCTGAATTATACCTGGTGGGATTACAGCTGCCACCAAGTGCGTCCTTGGACATTTTTGGGTAATTCCTACCGGGTGGGATTACAACTGGCACCAAGTTTCACGGGGGGAATAAACCATCAACTACAGCGCCATTGAAATTGTCGCAAATTCCTATATATATTTATTTTAAAAATTTAATCAACCCGTGCAACGCCGGGTATGTAACAGCTAGTTCAATATAAATCAAGGGTGCTGAATCTAACTACATTTACCGAATTTCCTTATCTAATCGCATTTTCAAACAAATTTCTGCTTAAATTTCTAGTTTTTATACCCTACAAACGTTTGAAACGTCCATAAGGACGCATGTCCGGTATGGATAAGTTATATATTCATGATCAGCATCGAAAACAGATTTAGCCATATCCCCGTCTTTCTGTCACCATACAGGCTGGAATGTTTTTTTTTTTGAGACATCGATGTGAAACTTTGGGTTTACGTTTTTATCTCCGAATTGAGATCAAGTTCGAGAATCAGCTAAATCGGACGAAAAAGGCTGCCATATAAAACTACGAAAAAATAGCGAAAATTTTCCAAGTCTTTTCAAAAACCATAAAAATGCCTGCGCACACAGAGGCGTCATTCGTGCCGCAGGCGGTTTCGAAATTAATGTTGTCACAAATAATTGTATTTTTGAAAATATAGCGTTTTTTATACAGCCTGTTTCCATTGCAATACAATAAATAACAAACACAAAAAGCCAGTTTCAAAACCAATTCGAATCAGTTTGAAAATAAACCTTTTGACTGTTTCCATAGTAGTCTAATAAATAACAAACAAAATAGTCATTTTCAGAACCATTTCAGTCAGACTTTTTGATTGTTTCCATAGCAATATAATAAAAATCAAACAAAATCTACTGCGGTGAAATCGCTGCCTGTGTGAGGCACTTTGCGTTTTCGAAGCTAGATTTTTTAAATATGGAAATGGTTCTGAAATTATATAGCGAATATCGCCTCTGTATGCGCCGGCCTTATAAAAAGATTTATTGAATATTTAAAAAAAATATTTCCTATATTTTAAAAATATATGAAATAAATAATTGAAATACGATGAATTTTCTCTTAGGAAAAAAAACTTCAAGTCAATTTTGTGTACGAAAACCTTTTGAAAACCGATTAAAAACCCGTAACCTTTTCAATTGGTTTTGGTTGAACCCATTCAATCGGTTACGACGAATCGGTTTCGGTTTAGGTTTCGCTCCCTAAAATGAATCGGTTTCATTCGGTTTCGGTTTCGGTTACGGTTTCGGTTGCCAACCCTGGTTTTTTCTCAATTAGATATCAACTGTCGTTCCAAAATCCATCCAAAAAGACATGTATTTGAATAATATATTTCAATACAGTTTGAGGTTTATTTGAAAAACAATAGGTAAATACATCGGTTTAGTTTTAAAAAAATGTCCTTTAGTAATTAGATATATGAACACAATACGTCGATTTCAGAATGAATCTTTTTTTCATAAACTCCCCTTCGGGTTTTCTTTGCCAAATTCTTTTTTTTTTATTATTTTTTTATCTACTTTTTTTTTAATGAAAAATCGGAAGATTTTTTTTGAATAAAAGAAAAACTGTGTTGATTCTTATTTTTTTGCATTTACTATAGTTTTTTTTATAGTATTCTTAAAAATTTTTTGTTTAAAACCCCCCTGAAATGTTCTCTTGTTAATGTTTTCTACTATTAATAAATCTTTAAACATTAAATTTTGAGATCCATCAGAGGCGTAGGGGGCCGTGGGGGGAGTTTGTCCTTTTTCTTAAGCATGGAAAAACTTCCGATTCCTTCAACTAAAATTTTATTTTTTTAACGTATTTTTATTCATTTGAATCACCTAATATTAACTTAAGTCTAACAATGATTATTCATAAATTTATAAATTCAACTTAATTTAAAAAAAAAAATTCAGCCTAAAATATGCTGTGAGATGTATAAATTGCCCTAAATCCATTGATTTAGGCAATTTGGAGTTAGCGTATCTAATATATGAGAAATATATTAGCTTCGTTTAAGACATAAGCTTCTGCTTGTACTTCGAGGTAAGTTTCGGAATTTCGTCTTTTACTGCGGAGATATTCAAATCATTGTGAATGTTTGCGTTTCTTATATACCAAGGGGCTCGGTAATTTGTCGCAGGATTTTTGATTGGGCTCTCTGGAGTTTTTTCACGTTAGAGGGAGAGGCTGTACTCCAGAGTTCAATTCCATATGTCCATATGGGTTTTATTATACTTTTGTATATTTGGACTTTATATGTCAGATTTAGCTTTGATGACCTAGAAATTAGCCAGTTTAGCTCCAATTGTTGTAACTTAATCTGAGTGATTTTAGATTGGATATGCTTGTGCCATGTGAGACGGCGATCGAGATGCATTCCAAGGTATTTGGTTTCGGTACTTTCGGGGACAACTTGGTCGTTTATCTTCAGAGCAGGACACGTGCCCCTTCTTAGGGTGAAGGTTAGGTGGCAGCTTTTGGATTCATTGACTTTTATTTTCCATCGTGATAGCCAATTACTAAGAGTGTCCAAATGTTTTTGCACGTAGAGAGTTGCCATGTCTGGGTTTGAGTGAGAGCACACGATGGCAATGTCGTCAGCAAATATAAGCGTTATATCGCTTTTGGGCATATCTGCAGTATAGAGAATATATAGCAGGGGCGCGAGGACACTGCCTTGTGGTACTCCGGCCAGTATTTCGTATTTTCGGGAGACAAAACTTTTATATTTTACTACAAATGTTCTATTCGTGAGATAGTTTTTAAGTAGGCAGTGCATATTAGCGGGGAGAATATGCTGTAATTTGTAAATAAGTCCTTCGTGCCAGACTTTATCGAAGGCCTGGGTGATATCGAGAAAAACAGCGGAACAGTACTGTTTCTTTTCGAAAGTGTTTTTTATTGAGTCTACAATGCGGTGCACTTGCTCTATAGTACCATGTTTTTCTCGAAAGCCAAATTGGTGATCGGGAATGACATTTCTTTCTGTAATTTTGGGTAAAATCAGTTTTATTAGAAGTTTTTCGAAGAGTTTCGATAACACAGAGAGCAAACTTATAGGCCGGTGTGAAGTCACATTATTGAGATTTTTTTGCAGGTTTGGGAATCATTGTAACTTGAGAAAGTTTCCAGTCATCTGGGTAGTGACAATGATCTAAGGATTGCGTTAAATATGTGCAATTAATGGGTTATTGCAACTGATGGCAGTTCTTTTATCATTGTGGGCGTTATCAAGTTCGGTCCTGGTGCTTTTTTTGGATCTAAGCATTTATTTATTGCCTCCATAAGTTCATTTTTTTTAATCGCTACTGTACAAGAGTTATTGAGTGGGATTAATGTTGGTAATGGGATATCACCAGTTGTCACGTTCGGGGTGAACACGGTTTTTAGGTGGTTGGCAAAAGCTGCACCCTTTTCTGCATCGCTTCTGGCCCAGCTTCCATTTGGCAGCCGTATGGGAGGTTCTGCCAGTACCGGTTTTTTCATATTTTTAGCAGCTCGCCAGAGAGAATAGTTTGTTGATTTTGTGGGTGCGAGATGCTCAACGAGTTGTTGAAAGTCTCTTTCAGATTTCCACTTAAGCTGTAGATTTTGGGAGATATCTTTTAACTGTTTTTTCAAAGTGGGCGATCTGTGATTTTGCCATTCACGACGTATTTTTCTTTTATTTTTTAGAAGCTGCTCTATGTGTTTTGGAGTACATTTTGTATAGCTGCGAGTTGAGCTATTTTGGATTTGGGCGGGAGTGGCCGCTGCAGCTGCTTGGGAAAGCAAAAGTGTGAATTTACTAACAGCTGTGTTTATTTCGTTTTTCGTTTTTAGTGACACATTAGGGTTAATGCGAGAGCTTATATACTTTCGATATTTGAGCCAGTTTGTGAGTTTACTAGTCTGGTGGCTTGACCTGGTGGCTTGACCTCAGAGCTTGGGAGGTACTTTATTGTGATAATAGTAGGCGTATGGTCTGATGAGAGATTTAGAGAAGATTCTATAGTCAATTGGCTCCTTTTTACGGTTTTAAATACTGCAAAGTCAATGACGTCGGGAGTTTTTCGACTGTCAGTTGGCCAATAAGTTGGAGTGCCAGAGGAGACAACGTCAAGGCCGAGTCTGTTGACAGAGTTCAACAGGAGCATGCCCTTTGGTGATATTAGGCGAGAGCCCCAATATGTGTGTTTGGCGTTGAAGTCGCCGGCAACAAGAAACTTTGGTCCAAGAGAATGGAAAAAAGTCTGGAATTGTTGCTCAGTTATTTTGTGTCTGGGCGGTCAGTATATAGCTGTTAATGTTAGGCCTTTTAAGTATTCATCGAGAGAAATACTTGTCGCTTGAATATATTCTGTGCAATAATTCTGTAGAGCATAATGCTTTATTCGACTTTTAATGAGAATAGCGGAACCACCTCTAGCGTTTCCGCTTGGATGCTTTGTGTCATAGAGTCTATATCCAGGTAGATTGAAAAAGTTTTTTTCAGTGAACTTTCAATAGAAAGATTATGTCGAACGGACGTGTTTTAATCGGTCCCGCAGAAATAATCAAATTACTTTGTGAAATAGTAACAACAACCCTTCAAAAAATCGCGCGAAAAAGACGCTAAAACAATACAAGGAAAAAAGTGCAAGTGGCGAAGCCACTGAAAATACGAAAAACTAAACAAATAAAAAAGATTTATGTGAAAAATTATGTCAGTGAATCATTCTCCCCAAAAAACCAGGAATTCTCTCACAGAGAATTCAACATCCCGCTCAAAGCAACAGCTTGAATCGGCATCAGCTAGTGCTAGAGAAAACTCGGCAAATTCACAAATAAAAGCTTTTGCCATGCAACCAACAGGTGCGAGCAGTGCGAATGCATCGCAACCTGCAATTATTACCCTCCCCGCCAATAGTGCATCTGCAGAAACAACTATAGCAAAGAGTTGATCGTCAGAGGCACTCTTTGCTAACTCTCCCGCATCGTCATCGGGCGCTCTCTCATGGAGCAAACAATGTAACAGCCCTATGCCCTACACCCAGCAGGCAGCTAATATGACGGAATTTTTAGCATTACAAACAACTTTGGCAAGTACAATTACTACTAATACTCTTAGGCCAGACCCAATTAAGAAATTTAATGAGAATAAAGACCCTTCTCATAAGTTTTCTGAGAACAAAAACCCTTTAAATAAGCCTCAGTCAGCAAATACGAGTGATGCAATTGGCGCAAACCCTACAGAGAAAAACACTTCACGTGCGGCAGTGCAGACTGGCATGCACCGCTACCTGCAAAAGCCATTGCAAAAGCGTAAAACTACTCCTCCCAAAAATACGAATACGCCTAAGATTTTGAAGACAAAGCCGAGTATCCAGCCCATAAATCTTGGGCAAAATAGGTATTCACTATTATATGAATATGATAATTCAGACCCGAAACCCAAGACGTCAAAGCCGCCACCAATTTATCTCAGGGAAAAAAACTCCAATTCCCTTGTTACTCTGATGACACAAATTGCAGGTTCCAACAGTTTTCATGTGATGCCTATTCTCAAGGGCGCCATCCATGAAACTAAAATATAAATCTATAATGAGGCAGATTTTCGCAAAGTAGTGGATCATTTCGATAAGTGTAAAAAGAGCTATTACACATACCAGCTCAAAAGTAATAAAAGGTCTATCGGTTGTTCTAAGAGGTGTAGACTCGTTTGTCGAATGTGTCGATGTGAAAGCGGCATTATTTGCATTAAAATTCCAAGTTAGATCTGTGTCTAACATTCTAAATCAGGAAAAATCACCCCAACCTCTTTTCCGCATCGAATTGGAATTCGACCCTAAGACCCTGCAAAAAAGTAAACCCCACCCTATATACAATCTGCGATATTTACTACACCGTAGAGTCAGTGTTGAGGACCCGCATAAACGTCGAGGCCCAATACAATGCCAAAACTGCCAAGAATTTGGTCATTCGAAAAAATACTGTACACTTCCCAGTGTTTGTGTTATTTGTGGTGACCTTCATTAGACCCAAGTGTGCCCCAAATCGAGAGAAGACGTAAATGTTAGACATTGTAGTAACTGCGATGGAAATCTCATTGCCAACTACAGAGGATGTTCTGTCTACAAAACCCTTAAAAATATAGTTTTTACCCAAATGAAGCCCCTAAGAGCAGCATCTACAACGACGTCAAACCCTACTCTAGCCAATTTTGCACAGATGAAATCATACCCACCACCCCAAGGAATGCCGCACTACAACAGCAACAATTTTCATACGCAAATGTACTCAAAGGCAATACCCAAGACCCTCCAGTTATTCAGCCCGCCCAACAGAACATTGGCCTTGAACAAACACTACAGATGTTTATGCAAAACATGTCGCAGTTTATGAACTGCATGCAAACTATGATGCAGGAGATGATACACAATCAAAACCTGCTAATCCAGACCCTAATAAAAAATAAGCCATGAATGCGATAAAAATATCCTTCTGGAACGCGAACGGCTTATGCCAACATAAACTGGAACTTATTCAATTTCTCAATTCATACTGTATAGATGTAATGCTAATTTCAGAGACCCATTTGACCCAAAAACATTTTTTTAATATACCCGGATACAAGCTCTATGACACCAAGCACCCAGGTGGAAAAGCTCGAGGCGGATCAGCGATTCTAATTAGGGACAGAATCAAATACTACGTTCTGCAGGATTTTTGCACTGAATATTTGCAAGCCACCAGTATTTGTCTTGATGAGTACATAAAAGGATTGACAATATCGGCAATTTATTGTCCACCCAGATTCAAAATTACTGAACAGCAGTTTCAGATATTTTTTGCAACCCTTGGCCAAAAGTTTCTCGCAGCCGGAGATTACAATGCCAAACACACTTACTGGGGCTCTCGACTGGTTTCTCCAAGAGGAAGGTTACTCTGGAATACCACCAGCAGACTCGGGCTTGATGTGGCTTCGTCAGGCAGGCCAACATATTGGCCATCAGATAGACGCACAATTCCTGATGTTATTGATTTTGAAATTCGTTTCAGCTACAGATTAAAATCATCAGCTGATAAAACGCATATTAATAAAACGCGAATTAAGTTATGAATGCAAGAGAGAATTCTTCCAAACATAACATAATATAAGATTAACGTGATAATAAGCAATAGAATTAAAAGAAAATATTATGAAGCATCAGAATTCACGCGACGAATATGAATTTGATCAAATATAATTTTTCTCTACTTTACGATATTAGACTTAACAAAAATACAGTTAATTTACGCGACAAAGATTACAAATATTAATTTTAGTATTTTATTTTTTTATACGAAATATAAAAAATTAAATACAAATAGAACAGTTAAGTAAACAGTAACGGAACGAATGTGAATTCAGCTAAACATTTTGTTTTATTTGTATACAATATACAGTAAAAAACAAAATTCTGCTGAAATATAAATATAAAATACAACAAAAATACAACACTTTCAAAAAATCGACAATGCCGATCTTTGTGGAGTTTGGCAACCCTCTCATTTCGTTAGACCCTAAGCGGTCCAAAAACTCAAAGGGCAACAAAGGCTGAAGTATGATCAAGTGCATTTAAAATAAAAGTTTTAGTTTTATTAAGTGAATCTTACAGGTCAAAGACAGAATACAGGCTATTAAAATCGGTAATTAGAACGGCACATACCTAATATCAAAGGAATGAAAGATCTGGAACGACGAGTTGGAATATTAAAATCAATTTCTTGAAGCAAAAATGTAGAATTCAGAGAGCCATTTATCAATTTAATCAAAAATGTTACATTAAGCATCGTTCTTCTATTTTTTAGAGTAGGGATGTCCAAGAGTTTTAGACGATTTTCGTATGGAGGTAGGGTCTGATTCGGATTCCAGCGAAGGTTTCTTAAAGCAAATAATAAAAATTGTTTTTGAACCGATTCAATTCTATCAGAGTGGCAGTTGTATTGTGGAGACTGATGCATATTCCAAAATTGGTCTTACAAGTGATATGTAAAGACTTTTGGTAACGAATGGGTCATTAAATTCTTTTGACCATCTTTTAATGAAACCTAGAACACCCCTCGCCTTATTCACACATAAATCAATATGTAGATGAAAGCGAAGTTTAGGATCCATATTAACACCCAGGTCCACAAAAGTAAAAACCTTTTCTAGATTACAGTTATTTATATGATACAGCGATGAAAGTTGGTGTCTTCTAGCAAATGTCATAAATTTAAATTTTTTCAAGTTCAGTTCCATTAAGTTATTATCACACCAGATAGCTATACTGGTCAGATCTGATTGTAACAACTTATGTTGATCTAAGATGTCATAGGATAGAAACAATTTAACGTCATCAGCATACAACAGTACATTCGAATGTTTAATGACAGAAGAAAGGTCATTTATAAAAAGATTAAACAGAATAGGACCTAAGTGACTTCCTTGAGGAACTCCAGAGGTGACATCTATAGTTTTTGATGTTGATGATTCGAATAACACCTGTTGCTTCCGATTTGTCAGATACGATTCTACCCATTTTAAAAGAAGATCTGGGAATCCGTATCTTTTAAGCTTTTCAATCAACAGATAATGATTAACTTTATCAAAAGCTTTACTAAAATCAGTATATATGACATCTGTTTGAAGATTCTTTGAAAATCCCTTTAATATTAATGTAGGAAATTCCAATAAATTTGTAGATGTTGATCTACCTCTCAGAAAACCATGCTGTGAAGGAGATATTAATGTTGTGACGGAGTGAACCAATTGCTTTGTGACAACTTGTTCAAATAACTTTGGTATTGTGCTAAGTCTAGCAATACCTCTATAGTTAGATACGAATGATTTGGTTCCACTTTTATAATGAGGAATAATGTATGACTCTTTCCATGACTTCGGAAAATAACCTCTTTCAATAGAGGTATTAAATTAATTTGAAAGTGGAATGTATAAATTTTCTGCACAAACTTTCAAAATACAGCTAGGAATATTATCTGGACCAGTACTATATGAATATTTCAACGATTTTAGGTGTTGTAAGACATCTTCAGATTCTATAACAGGATTGAGAATGGAATTATAAGTGGGGATGTTATATGGATATGATGTGTTGCCATAAGTATTATCAGAATATGTCGTTTTGAAGAAGTGAGCAAACATATTTGAAATCTCAGTAGGATTGTTGGAAAACCAGTGTTTTTCCTTTTTGAATTTACAAAGTTATAAAAAGTTTTAGAATCGTATTTCATTTTGGATTTCAAATCGTTCAAATATTCATCATAGCATTTTTTATTAAGTACTTGATATTTATGTCTCAGAAGAGAATATTTAGAATAATCTTGAAGGTTCAAAGTTCTTTTATATGTTTTAAATGCACGAGTTTTCGAAGTTTTAAGTTTCCTCAATTCTTTTGTAAACCATACAGCACCAAGTTCATTCGAATTCTTTTCAATGTTCTTTGGAACACATATCTCGAAGATTTTGCTGAGCGTACAATTGAAAATTGATACACAGTCGTCAACATCTTCAAAGTTCTTGTCCCAACTAGTTTCAGATAAGAGTTGGTTCATTTTAACAAAATTTGTATTCTTGAAGCAAAAAAATGACCTTAACGGTGTAGAAACTGGTTCTAAGTTGTTTTGAACAAATTCGAAAGATAATTCAAGTGTTGGGTGATGGTTATCTTCTGGACATGCAAAAGCATCACAGCGTTGCACTGAAAACTTCGAAGAGTCGTCAACATAAATTAAATCCAAAATTCTACTATTCTTATTTTCAATCCCGTTTACTTGTTGTAAACTCATATCTGAAAATGAATCCAGAAAGTCATATAAACAGTCACGAGAAGAATACGGAAGAAACTGGTTTGAATCGCTACAAAAATTCCAAGATATATTCGGTAAATTAAAGTCTCCAAAAACAACAATGGAATCGGCAGGTTTAACATTTGAGTAAACCAATGATATAAGCGACACATGTCTTAGATAAACGGTAATATCGGAATTCGGTGGGATATACGAGCAAGTAACGAAAATATCGATACTAAAAACTCGAATTCGTACACAAATAAATTCCAAGTCAGAGACATCTGAAAGTATGATTTCCTCAGATGAAAAAAGGTTTTTTACCGAAAAATTTGATACCCAGCACACAGAATTTCTGAATCAAAAATATTTGGTTTAAGTTTCGGTAAATACCAAGACATTATGACTACAATCGAAACTTTTAATATAAATATCGTTCAACTTTGTATTTAGCCCTCGAACATTTTGGTACAGAAGACAAACAACATTATCCGGGATTTTATTTAGTTTTTTTGATTAGAATTTAATTTTCTTTGAGGAAGTTGAACTGGATTTACTAGATTTGATTTTTCTTTATAAACAAATTCACAATTTATCCGGCCAAAAATTTTTATTAATTAACAATCTCATCAAACAATTCGGCTGTAGGAAATATCGCCCAAAAACAAAAATGAAAAATCGCCCAAAAATTTTTCATACATACCCAACTTTTTTGGCCGATTTTTCCAAATTTTTGGGCGAAATTTCCTTTTTGGTTTTTGGGCGATATTTCATAATGAAAAATCGCCTAAAAACTAAAAAGGAAATTTCGCCCAAAAATTTAAAAGGAAAAATCACCCAAAAAAAAGGAAAAATCGCCCAAAAACTAAAATGGAAAAATAACCCAAAAATTTGGAAAAATCGCCCAAAACAAAAATTAGAAATCGCCCAAAAATTATAAAGTAAAAATTGCAACAACCTTATGGAAAGAGTTCAGCAACATTGAAACTGTTAAAAACACGGCACACATCAATCCAAACTTGTTAAAATTTTTTGCTTGCGGCGCTCATACAGCATACCAGAGAACTCCCACTCACTACCTCAAAAAATCGCGCGATTTTTCTGGTAACATTTCTCGCCCGTGGCGCTAACTCCCCACAAATAGTACATCACACCTATTCCATACATTTCCCATGTCATTAAATTAACATCGCTCTGTTTGTATATATACTCGGTGGCCCTAAAAAGGGTCGAATCAAAAAACAAATCTGTGAACATACCTTTTCAAATGCACCACCTGATTAACATATGGTAACACAAAGAACAAAGTTTAACAAAATATATAGTCGCCCAAAACTTTTTTTGTATGAAAAATGTTTGGGCGATTTTTCATTTTTATTTTAAAGGAAAAATCGCCCAAAAATTTGGAAAAATCGCCCAACAATTTTTTATATAATATTTTTGGGCTATTTTTCATTTTTATTTTTGGGCGATTTTTCCAAATTTTTGGGTGATTTTCCATTTCAGTTTTTGGGCGATTTTTCCTTTTTTTTTGGGTGATTTTTCCTTTTTAATTTTTGGGCGATTATTCATTTTTGTTTTTGGGCGATTTTTCATTGGGCGATATTTCCTACAGCCAAACAATTCTGCAGGAACAGATCATTTGAAAGATTAAATGTTTCTAGCGTATGAAAAGTTGAATTTAAAAGCATTTATATAATTACCGGTTTTATTGAGTTTAGAATCAATATAAAATATAATATCTTCAGTTAATGTGTCCGGTGCAAATCTAGGCTGGAAAATAGATTTTTTAGGTTGCACAAAAAAAAAGCCTTTTTGGGGTTCTAGTTGCTCGTACTTCCCGCAAACAATCCTTTGGAGAAATAATATTTATGGAAAGACAAAAATATTTGATATTTCATTCATATTTTTCTCAGGAGTGTCATCTACCCTCGTCTCCAAAACCGCAGGATCAGGAGAATAAAATGTAACTGGTGGTGCAAGCATACCGGAAAAGGATAGAGTTGAAATTGGCTTTGGGGCAGGTGGTAAAAGCCCAACAGAAGTATTTTGTTTCGGAGCTGTTTCATCCAAGCATTTATACTTCTGAAAGTTTATTTCATACTCCTTCAGTTTATACCGGGCAGCTGCTAAGTCCGTTGATACTTCATTAAATCCCTTTTCGACTTGACGTACCAATTTACAATTTACAGAAGTCCTTTTTTACTCTCGATCAGATCGACTATAAAAACCATCGCATAGCCAACAAGAGACCATGCGTTCGTTATCGACTTTAATTGCGCACTTTCGGAAAGAGCAAATCACATTGAAATGCCGTGTAATTTATAAAAAATAAAATAAAAAAAGTGTAAATTGTAACGAGACAAAATGTTGACTGGGAAAATTAAGGCAGTTTCAAATTATATTAAAACAAGTGCCTGAAAGTATGCTCTGAAAATATGATCAGTCTGAACGTGGAATCTATATAAAACTGGTGACACAAGAAATGTCAAAGTGGACAATATAAGCAGAAACAAAAAAAAATTAACAATTTTTGTTGTTGTGATACTTAGCTGACAGGAATTCACGGAAATATAGCACAAAACTTTGCTATTTGCACAAAACTTATTGCACTTAGCCAGAATTTAATTTATTTAAAAGGTTTTCAAAATAATTAACACGGTATAACTATCTAAAAATATTTATTCAAATCGCAGCAAAAAATTCACTTATGAACAAGTTGAACAGGGTTGCCAAACATTTTGCAGTAATAAAGACACTTAAACGAACTCAACTGACTATTGAGTCTTCAGTGGAACTCTCGTCTGACCATACACCTACAATTATTACTGTGAAATATGCGCCAAGCTCAGAAGTCAACCCACCCGACAGGCTCACCAGCATACATACGAACTGGCTTAAAATTAGGAAATATATAAGATCGCATATTACCCTAAAAATAAGGCGTGATTGGCAAAAGTTCAGATCACCCTATCTGAAACAAAAGCTGACCCTCGTTACACGAAAACTCCAAAATGAACTGAAGGCAAAAAACGAGAATGATCTGCATCAATTCATGGAAAAGCTTACGCCGACGAGCTCAACAAATTACTCACTTTGGCGTGCCACAAAAAATTTAAAACGACCCATTATTGCAGAATCGCCAATTCGTTTACCCAACGGAGACTGGGCGAGAAGTGATGCCGAAAAAGGTACTGCTTTTGCAAGTCACCTACAAAATGTATTTACTCCCAACCCCCCAAATGCAAATTACCCGTTACCACAGCTCGCAACCAGGCCAAACTATCACCCACCACTCATCTGAAGAAAAGCACTTATGGACGATATTGCCAAGTTGAACCCAAAAAAAGCTCCAGGACATGACTTAATAACGGCTAAAATGGTGAAAGAGCTGCCATCAATTGCTGTTAGTCACTTATTGCATATATATAATGCTATATTAAGAATAGGTCACTACCCAACTGACTGGAAGCTGTCGCAGATCACGATGATCCCAAAACCGGGAAAAGACCCTACAAACGTGAGTTCATATCGCCCAATAAGCTTACTCTCTACCCTATCAAAACTTTTTGAGAAAATTCTGATAAAAATTATGTTACCCACAATACTTGCTAAAGGTGAAATACCCAATCACCAATTCGGATTTAGAGAAAAGCCCGGCACGATTGAACAGGTTCATCGCATTGTTGAATTGATCAAAAAAACATTCGAGAAAAAGCAATACCGCTCAGCAGTATTCATTGACATCACCCAAGCCTTTGATAAGGTATGGCATAGAGGATTGATATCCAAACTACAGAAACTATTATCCGCAAGCATGCACATTTTGCTTGACAACTACTTGACCCACAGAAAATTTGTAATATTGCAATATTGTGCTCACACTCAGACCCCAAAATGGCATCACATCACGTGCAACAGCATTTAAACACATTGAAAAATTGGTTATCACAGTGGAGAATTAAAGTCAATGAGTCTAAAAGCGCACATATAACCTTCACCCTAAGGAAAGACACTTGCCCCACGCTTAAAATAAATGATAGTGTTATACCACAATGTACCGAAACTAAATATCTTGGTATGCATCTCGATCGCTGACTCACCTGCAAAAAACACATCGAGTCTAAAATTACACAAATCAAACTAAAAAAACTCGAACTCAATTGGCTACTCTCGAAGCATTCGAGACTCAACACCTCATATAAAATCCTTTTATACAAAAGTGTAATCAAACCCATATGGGCATATGGACTCTGGGGAACAGCATCACCGTCAAATGTTGAGAAACTGCAACGAACGCAGTCGAAAATTCTGCGACAAATCGTGGGAGCACCATGGTACATAAAAAATGCACTCATCCACAGAGATTTGCAAATACCGAAAGGATCCGAAGAGATCAATAAATGTATCGCGCTATTTTTAACTAAACTTTATGAAACAAACTAAAATCGAAAATCCCCACGCGATAATTAAATTCCCTATTTGCCCGAAAAGCACAGTCGCGAAGCGTGGGATTTAAGACGACCCTCGCGGTATGGTATCCCCGGACGAACGAACAACACGAACACACGAAAACCTGATAAATAAACTTCTTTTTAAAAAACTACACCGAAATTGCCGCAATAGATATATATATAGGTATATATATAACTATATGTAAAAGAAACGGAAATTTTCCCGACACAAGGAAAATAATACCGCACACAAACCCTTTTTCAAAATCAACACAAGTCGACAATCACCCAAAAGAAATTATTCGTACACCAAAATTAAATCTTTTTAAACGCAATAGATTTGCGGGACCAGACCAACCTGTCTGAAATCCCTCGCACGATTCTTTGCAGAATCTATTCACCAGCTGGACTTCGATAAAATTCGATGTCCAGCAACAACTTGGCTCTGATGCAGGACGACACAAACAAAAAAAAGGAATAAGGAAGAGGGGGGAAAACGGCCAAACAAATCCCAAGCAAACTACTTGGACGGAAACACTTCACCAAAAAAAAATCACGACCGAACACAATCTGTCCAACTCTATTCAATTCCTCAAAAACAAATCACTAAATGGCCGACTGCCACAAATAAAATAAAGCAAAATAAACACTAGCTGGCAAAACTAAACCAGCGCGCAAAAATACTCCCTTTGGACCACTTGTCCTCCAGCCACAGTCCGACGATGGCAACAGCTCCACTTCACCACTCAACAAAAAAACACAATTTTTTTTTAAAAGAAAAGAAAATTATCCAACTTTTGGAAACAAATAATTTAATTAAATTTTAGAAAAAAACCAAAGCTTTTGCCACTCTCCTTCTACCCTGCTCAAAAAGAACTAAAAGAATTAGAATATATGAGCGCCTATGACGCTCACTTTCCATTTATCTTCCCACATACATAGAGTGCGGCTTACGCAGAAACCAGTGTCCGCAGTCGGGGCTTTACCCATACCTATATGCGAAAAATCTCTTCAGATTTTTCTAGGTGTGTTTGGCAAATTTACATATACCCCCCTGCACCCACCAAAATGAAATATACATTTTGGCGGCACTCATGTACGTATAGGCGAAAGCATAAATGTTCTCAAATTCCTCTCCCTCAAACAGGTTTAAAAAGTACAAAAGCTTTAGTCCAGTTTTTGACAATTTACTATTGTAATGGCGAGGCTGGCAATACCCTCATCGGATCGCCGCCGCTCACTGAGCTAACTTAACGAAAGCAAAAGCGAAAGAAAGGAGAAGAAAGCAAGAGAACTTTGACAGCTCAAACAAAATATTCAGCTTTCTTCTTCCGCGCGCCGGTCGCACATCACCCGCGAGTGGCGAACTTGTTTTGCTTAGCAAATTAAGCAAAACAAATATATTTATATCAAAAAGTGACAATCGATAAAATTGTGCAGTGCGTTCTTTCGGTTAGTGCGTGTGAAATTTTGTTCCTTCGATTTTGTTCGCCCGTCGCCCCGAACAAAAGGGAAACAAAAAACATAACAAAACAAACAATACAACAAAACAACAACAACTGTGCCGCGAGTTTATACCGCGACAACCCCACCTCCACCTCCGCGAAAGTTGCTTGGTCTCCTGAGACCAGCCAACTTTCGAATCTAACCGGAGAAAATCACCCTGAGTCGATGTGCGGCCTAAGGTCCTGCACATGCCATGTCCCCTTTTCTCGTCCGTCTTCGTCTTCCAAAACATATGTCCACGGAGACACCCTCTTTTTAACCCTAAACGGTCCAACAAATTTCGGAGCTAACTTCGCTGCAAAATAGTTTGCAGCATCGGACAAAACAAAATTACGTCTCCATACTAACTCGTGCGGTAAATACTGTACATCTCTACGTCTGAGATTGTAAGTCTTTGCTGTCTTGGCACTTGCCATTTCTAACTTCTTCCGTATGTCTTCCCTCAAGTCTGCCATTAACTTGGCCCGGTCCTCACTACTACTGTCCGGTTGGTCTGAGTCTCCCACTCGTCTATAATCTCTATCACCCCTGACCGCCATATTTCGGCCAAAATTCACGAAGTATGGAGACGCTCCCAAAACCTCATGCTGCGATGTTCGAATGCAGCACGCCACCTTTGAGAGATGAGAATCCCATGTCCGATGGTTTTCTGAAATATATGCTCTCAAAGTGGTCTTAATTATTTGGTTGATCCGCTCGGCCGGATTGGCCTGCGGATGATAGTGTGCAGTGTACCGCATCTGCACACCATACGACGCGCATAAACTCTGCAGCTCCTTGCTGCGAAACTGTGGCCCATTGTCGCATACAATGGACCTCGGAACTCCAAAGAGCAGGAAAACATTGTCTTCCAACTCCTTGCAAACACTCTTTGCCGTTGCATTTCGCAACGGAAACAACAATGGGAATTTGGTGAAGTAGTCAACCACCGTTAAAATATAACAAAATCCCCGACTAGACTTCACCAAGGGTCCCACCAGATCTACGCAGATCATTTCCCAAGGTTCTAACTTCTTTGTCCTCTCTACCATACAACCAGCTGGCTTATTGTTGTCTGGTTTCACCCTCTGGCAAACCTGACAACCTTTAATATATCTAGCTATCTCTGCCTTCATTTTCGGCCAATAATATTTCTCAATTACCCTAGCGTATGTTTTCCTAACGCCCATGTGCCCCGATAATGGATTATCGTGACACTCGAATAAAATTTTACTCCTATCACTCTTGCCTACAACTCTCTTCCACTCGTACCCAGCACTAAACAAACTATTTGTCCCTGCCTTTATGTGTTTATATAACACCCCATTTTCAATTCTCCAAGCTGGGTAATCGAGTGGTTTATCCTCCACTTTCCTAACCATGGAATCCACCCATGGGTCTCTAACACGCCCATCTACCTCCCCTACGACTGGGACACCTCTAGAAAGCATGTCGGGCACAACATGATCTTTCCCCTTACGATGTATGATTTCATAATCGTATTGCTGGAGCTTTAAAGCCCACCTAGCCAACCTACCGCAAGGATCTTTCAAATTGTTGAGCCATACCAACGAATAATGGTCGGTCACCACTGTGAACCTGACCCCTTCGATGTATGGCCTCAACTTCTCAACTGCCCACAAAACAGCCAAACACTCCTTCTCGGTAGTGGAATAATTCCTCTCGCACCTACTCAACGACCTACTCAAATACGAAATGACCTTCTCCCCTTCATCAAACTGCTGTGTCAAAACGGCACCTATTCCAAAATCGGAAGCATCAGTCTGAACAACGAAGGGTCGTTCGAAATCAGGACAGCTCAGGACCGGCGCCGTCACTAGGCGCTCCTTGGCCTTCAAAAAGCTGTCCTCGCACTCCGGCGACCATCTAAACCTGTTCTTCTTCTTTAGAAGATCAGTTAGAGGCTTAACCAAATCAGCGAAATTCGAAACAAACCTACGATACCAAGAAATGGTGCCAACAAACGACCTGACTTCCCTTACATTTTTGGGCGCTGGAATTTTCAGCATTGCCTCAACTTTCTCGGGGTCAACGTGCAAGCCCTGTCGATCAACAACATAACCTAAGTACCGTAGCGAAGAAAGACAAAAATTACATTTTTCCCTATTCAATCTGAGCCCTGCCGAACAAATCCTCCTCAGGACCTCCTTCAGAACCTCAACATGCTTATCAAATGTATTTGTAACAATAATAATATCGTCCAAATACACGAAAACATGGGGTTCCAAGTCAGCCCCAAGGACCTCATCTATAAATCTCTGCCAAGTTGCAGGCGCATTGTGCAGGCCATAAGGCATGCGCTTGAACTGGTAGAGCCCCCTACCCGGAACTGTAAATGCCGTGCAGGCCCTAGACTCCTTCTCTACTGGGATCTGCCAATAAGCGGATTTTATATCCAAACTAGAGAGATATTTGGCGTCCTTTAGCTTATCTAAAGTAGCCGAAATATAAGGGAGGGGGTAACTATCTCGATCCGTATTTTTATTCAGTGTCCTATAGTCGACACAAAACCTATAACTCCCATCCTTTTTCCTAATCATCACAACCGGTGATGCCCAAGGGCTGTGAGAAATCTCAATCACACCCTTTCCTAACATATCCTCTATTTCCTCATCTATGCGCCTCTGAATAGCGGGCGATACCGGATAGTATCGCTGCTTGACTGGTTCCACATTTGGCTTTGTACGAATCCGATGTTCGACCAAATGTGTACAACCAAGTCCCTCAGGCATAGACCTAAAAACATCTGCAACAAACTCCTCAAGAACCGATTTTTCCCTAGTTGACAACGAAGACCTATCAACTATCGCCGCTACTGACGAGACCTCGACTTGGTCGGAAAACCTCCACTGATTCTTGGCCAAATCTGGCACTACACCGGCCTTAGACCAAAAGTCTACTCCAAGAATCAATGATTGGGGTAAATCCGGTATTACGAGGCATTCAACGAGGACCGACTTGCCCTCTACCTCGAAAGGGACCGAAACTACCCCCCTAACCGGAACTTCTTCACCATCAGCAAGCGCAACCTTGCTGACCGCAGACGCCAATAAACGTATCCCCCAGGACTTTAATGTGTCCCAGCCTGGCCTACCAAGAATCGTCCTGGTGGCCCCCGAATCCAAAAGCCCTAACATACGCACTCCAAAAATTTTAACACCTAAATATGGCCTATTATCCAATTCTCTACCTGAAAGAGAAAAACTCAAACAAATTTCGGACGGACGTTGCCTCTGAGGCCTACCACTATTTTCCCTAGCCAGCTGGTTGCCCGCAGGCAACCTACCTAAACCTCGCGAACTTCTTGCCCTGCTTCCACAAGAGCTCGCTCCCCATTTCCCGACTCTTCGCGGGCCCTCGGAGCCGCTCTCGGGGCCGCCTCCCTGTCCGAGCGCTCCTGCGATTGCCCTGCTCTCTGAGAGCATCGGGGGCAATCACGCTTCAAAAAACCAGGCCGCCTACAACCGAAACAATAAATTTCCCTAGGGCAGTTGCTCAAAACATGCCCAAACCGCTTACAATTGAAGCACCTAAAAGAATTTTGGGGAGGAGCCTGAATTCTCCTCTCCAACCTAGCGTCACGCAAAGGGGCCCTAACCACTGAAACCTCAGGTTCAGCAGAGACGTAAGCCAAGTCTGGCTCCAACAAATTCTTGGATCGGCTGCTGGGCGGCGGCACGAATGCTTCCACATTCGCCCGCACAGCCTCCAGCTTCCGACCCAAGGAAACCAACTCCGATAAAGACTTAGGCTCAGCCAAGCCCAGCTGAGTCTGGTAAAACGGGGACAGGTTTGCGATCACCAGACCCAGCATACGCCTCTCTGACAAGGGGTCGGACAGACGACCGAACAACCCCCTCATCGCCGCTACATAGATTCCTATGGACTCAGTCCCACCCTGAGTCCGTCGCCTAATCTCAGACATCAAAATGTCGTCATAGTTGGGGGGCAGGAATTCCAGTTTCAGCTCGGCGACCAACTCTCGCCAGCCTGAAACTGTCCTGCGGACATCCCTAAACCAGAGCAGGGCTTTTCCAGAAAAAAGCTCCACTGCTCCCCTAAACAACTGGGCTTCACTAACGCCCCGAGCCTCGCATAGCTCGTCTACCCTCTGTAGAAAGGCATGTAGGGACATGTCTGCCTTTTCCCCGGTAAATTGAATACCCCACTTGGACAAATTTTCTACTTTTTGAAAACCTACGTTACTCAACGAGGTGGATGGCTCACGTCTCGGGACGGGTTCAGGCTTTTCCTCAACCGCCGACTCCCTACTGAGTCCCTTGGATGGTCGGGATGGCCTTGGATTGTCATCGAAGGCATCATCTCCGCCACCAACATCCTCCACCGCCTCGTTGAGTTCCCCCAACAACAAAAGGACCCTATTTTTGAGCGCCATCTGCTCTACTACTTCTTCCTTACTCGCTGGCCTCGAACGAGTAAGGCGACCTAAAGCCCATTCCAACTTCGCCAAAATCTTCAAATATTCGGGCGACTTTGCGTCCTTGGGAGGGGTTTCCATAAGTTTTTCAACTTCGGAAATCTTCCCCTCCACACCCAACCTATCTTCCTCAAAAACAAACGGATATCCCGCAAAGACATCCACGGATTCCCTACGCTCTATTTGCCTTGATGCCCTCAAGGACTTTCTCATGGACTCTACCGGAGTCACTGGCAACCCACGAGCCTCCATCTCGTATGCCAGTTCCTCTTGGTTTAATCGGTTAATCTCCATATTGAATCAGACGGACAAAAAACCAAAAACTTAAAAAAACTCAAAAAAAAAACCGCAAAGAAAATGAAACCAGCGTTCAATACGCTCACAGAATTTTCCAAAAAAAAAAGGTAAAGAAATTTAAAAGAAAACTTTCAAATTATAATAATATAATAAATATATAAAAAAAATATGCCTAGTCGAATAAAAATATATTTCGTAAAACAAACGCGAATTAAAAAAAAACACAAAAAAACTTTTAAAAAAAACCAAAAAAAAATTTTTTTTAAATAAAAAAAAATTACGGACAAAAAAAAGGAACGACGAAACTTTTAAGGCGGGCGGCACCGCAAAATTAAATTAAATACTCCAAAAAAAAAAATTATCAAAAATTAATAAAAAAAATAATTATTTATAAAAAAAAATTTATAAAAATAAAACTATAAAAAAAATAAAGAATATTTAAAAAAAATAGTTCAACCACAACAGCTAAAGGCGGACGACACCACCACTGTTTAATAAAATTACAAAGAAAAATTAAAATTTTACTAAAATCAAAATAAATAATAAATAAATGGTGCAACACAAAAATAAAATTTAAAAGAATTATTAAAAAAACTTGCAAAAAAAAAAAGGTTACAAATGTTGCACCAAAAAAGGAACGGACTCACCGAACAACAAAAAAAACCCGCTGCCGCTACTCCGCCGTCGACAGCACTCTCACTGGAAACCAGAGAAATTCCAAAGAAACTAAATAAATAAAAATACGAATTAGTAAATTATAAAAAAAACTGAAATAATACAACCAACAAAACAGCACAAAAAGATTTTGATATAAATAAAAAAAATTAATTACAAAAAAAACTTTAAAAAAAATTTGTTAAAAAAAATTTAAAAAAAAATTATAAGAAAAAAATTTTAAAAAAATTATTAAAAATTTTAGTAAAAATAGCCCCACGTTGGGCGCCAACTTATCGCGCTATTTTTAACTAAACTTTATGAAACAAACTAAAATCGAAAATCCCCACGCGATAATTAAATTCCCTATTTGCCCGAAAAGCACAGTCGCGAAGCGTGGGATTTAAGACGACCCTCGCGGTATGGTATCCCCGGACGAACGAACAACACGAACACACGAAAACCTGATAAATAAACTTCTTTTTAAAAAACTACACCGAAATTGCCGCAATAGATATATATATAGGTATATATATAACTATATGTAAAAGAAACGGAAATTTTCCCGACACAAGGAAAATAATACCGCACACAAACCCTTTTTCAAAATCAACACAAGTCGACAATCACCCAAAAGAAATTATTCGTACACCAAAATTAAATCTTTTTAAACGCAATAGATTTGCGGGACCAGACCAACCTGTCTGAAATCCCTCGCACGATTCTTTGCAGAATCTATTCACCAGCTGGACTTCGATAAAATTCGATGTCCAGCAACAACTTGGCTCTGATGCAGGACGACACAAACAAAAAAAAGGAATAAGGAAGAGGGGGGAAAACGGCCAAACAAATCCCAAGCAAACTACTTGGACGGAAACACTTCACCAAAAAAAAATCACGACCGAACACAATCTGTCCAACTCTATTCAATTCCTCAAAAACAAATCACTAAATGGCCGACTGCCACAAATAAAATAAAGCAAAATAAACACTAGCTGGCAAAACTAAACCAGCGCGCAAAAATACTCCCTTTGGACCACTTGTCCTCCAGCCACAGTCCGACGATGGCAACAGCTCCACTTCACCACTCAACAAAAAAACACAATTTTTTTTTAAAAGAAAAGAAAATTATCCAACTTTTGGAAACAAATAATTTAATTAAATTTTAGAAAAAAACCAAAGCTTTTGCCACTCTCCTTCTACCCTGCTCAAAAAGAACTAAAAGAATTAGAATATATGAGCGCCTATGACGCTCACTTTCCATTTATCTTCCCACATACATAGAGTGCGGCTTACGCAGAAACCAGTGTCCGCAGTCGGGGCTTTACCCATACCTATATGCGAAAAATCTCTTCAGATTTTTCTAGGTGTGTTTGGCAAATTTACATATACCCCCCTGCACCCACCAAAATGAAATATACATTTTGGCGGCACTCATGTACGTATAGGCGAAAGCATAAATGTTCTCAAATTCCTCTCCCTCAAACAGGTTTAAAAAGTACAAAAGCTTTAGTCCAGTTTTTGACAATTTACTATTGTAATGGCGAGGCTGGCAATACCCTCATCGGATCGCCGCCGCTCACTGAGCTAACTTAACGAAAGCAAAAGCGAAAGAAAGGAGAAGAAAGCAAGAGAACTTTGACAGCTCAAACAAAATATTCAGCTTTCTTCTTCCGCGCGCCGGTCGCACATCACCCGCGAGTGGCGAACTTGTTTTGCTTAGCAAATTAAGCAAAACAAATATATTTATATCAAAAAGTGACAATCGATAAAATTGTGCAGTGCGTTCTTTCGGTTAGTGCGTGTGAAATTTTGTTCCTTCGATTTTGTTCGCCCGTCGCCCCGAACAAAAGGGAAACAAAAAACATAACAAAACAAACAATACAACAAAACAACAACAACTGTGCCGCGAGTTTATACCGCGACAAATGTACAACAAAGTATGCAGATAAGCTTAAATTACATCCAAATATTCTAGCTAGAATTTTGGTAAGACCCACCCTACCCCTACGCCTACAGCGAAACTATTCTGTTGCATTTGATTAGATAGCCCCGGAACCACCATCGAGTACTGCATAACGTTGTCCAAATCGATGAATTAGGGCTACAAGCAATTGTTAAATGTTAATTAAATTGTTAAATTGCATCGTTAAAAATTACTGTTACTTCTAAGCATTTAGAAAGATCCATGATCCATTAAAAAAAAAAAAGTGAAGTGAGTTTCAGAAATTAGCATAACGTATATGCTGGACTCTTTCAAGAACTCGAGAAGTTCTAGTTTGTGAAGACACAGGCCGTTTGCATTCCAAAATTATATTTTTAAACCATTCATGGTTTAGACATGAGATGTTGTAGTAAAAGACTTTGATTTTTAATCATTTCTTGCATCATATTTTGCTTACCAGACATAAATTGTGACATATTTTGCATAAACACTTGCAGAGTTTGTTCAAGAGAACTGCTAGGGGGAGCAGGTTGCGTGAACTCGAGGACTAAGTTTTGTCCTTTTAAAGCGCTAGCGTAAGAAACACCTTGATTTGTAATGGGATTTGCAAAAGTTGGTACATTGGATTGTGAGGGATTTGTTGAGATTTTTCTTAAATCCTGTTGTAGGGGGAAAGCATCATCTTTTGGAATAGCCTTGCTTTTGTAAGGATTTGTAGATGGGACAGCCTCTATAGTTTGCTGTATGGTTGCCACCGCAATTGCTGCATTTTTTCACATTTGCATCCTCTTTAGTTTTTTTGCACAAGTTTGTGGGGTGAAGATCGCCACATATTACGCACACGCTGGGAAGTGTGCAATACGATTTTGTGTGACCGTATTCTTGGCAATTTTGGCACTGAATTGGTCCTCGGCGCTTACACGCAGAGAAAAAATATGGTTGGAGCATGATTGCAGCGATCATATTTACTTGCTACAATAATACTATGATTATAAAGACCATAGTTGGTTGGGGTTATCATGTAAATTATATTTTAATGATTATAGAGACCATATTATGATTTCAGAGATCATATTATGATTAGATTCCAACCATGCCAAAAACATGCTAGAGGCAATAATGTATATGATTGGATATTTAATATTAATAAGAGTATTCACGATCCGTGCAATGTCCGAATTTTGAGTTGTTGTCTTATTCCATAAAAATATAAAAAAAGGTTTTTGTATTAGATTTTTGACACATTAAAATTCCTTCATTTTTATTTTCAAACTGTGAAATTTGATTGTTTGATATGAAAATACACCAGCTCCATTTGGTGTTTCAAGCAATAAATTATTTTTGGTTTGTGTTTTTGATAAATAAACAAATTCAATTTCAAAGAGCGCAGTTATACTATGTCCCGAAAATTGTATTGGACATAGTATAGTTGGGCCTCTTAGAACTCAAAATAATGAAATTTTGTATGAAAACCAATTTGAATGTCACAGAAGAATTCCATTTAATTTAAAACCATGACGAGTTTTCACTCAAACTTTTTTTCAACACTCCAAAGATGGATTAAGCTACATAAGAAAAATATTGGACCCTGAAAACCGAACTGCAATAATAACGAAAAATTTATTTCAAAACTTGTTTTGCGTTTTCTACAGTTTTGGAAAAATGGACATAGGATGGTTACGCTTTAAGGTATCGATATGATTAGTATATGTATGCATTTAGAACAAAAGAAATGCAAGGCAGTAGTAGCTAAACGTGCTAACGCGCTTCGACAGCAACCCAAGTATCCCAGGTTCAAATCTCGGCACGGCCAAACGTAAGTAAGTAAAGAAAAATGTATATGAACTATTATTTCTTAAATATAATATAACAATCAGCTAATATTACATTGAAATATTAATAATATAATTTAAAACAATTGAAAAGTAGATGTTGAAATTCAATTGAAAATTGAATAAAAATTGGTTAACATGATTGTAACCATCATGCAAATTTTTGGCTGCAATCATTACATGTTTATTTTCAATCATGTAAATGGTTAGCTGCAATCATGTAAATGTTTAGTATGCAATCATGGCTTGGTTGGTGCAATCATTTCGCCAATCATAATATGGTTCCCTTCAAATATGATCAGGTCAACCATGTTTTTTCTCTGCGTGTATGTGGCTCTTCCACTGTAATTTTGCGATGGAGGAGATACCGCAGTGAGTAAATTGGGTGAGATTCCCCCTTTTTTAGGGACTTTAGATCAAATTCCAGTTCCACTCGAAATAGTGGTTGGGGAATTTTATCTCGATTTTGTATGTTAAAAACGGATTTAACGTGGAAGCGCTCTTCCATTAAAGCGCTTTTGATTTCATTGCATTCAACAAACGAGTCAATGCCTTTCAGGGCAACAGAGAGACCTTTGGAGCTTTTGAGCTAATATGTGTAGTAGCTCTTTTTTGAATTATCGGAGGATTCGATAATTTTTCTATAATTTGCCTCGCTATAGATTTGAATTTTAGTCTCATGAATTCTTCCCTTAAGAATAGGGATTACATTAAATGTGTTTTTTTCGCGTAAGTAAATTGGTGGGGGATTAAGTTTATCGACATATTTTTTTTGCTCATTTATGTTCTGAGCGGGAGTAATGCAAAGGGTAATTTGCATGTTGTGCTGAAATGGAATTTCGAGAACAAAATGCGAAACAGAGTTACCTGTGTGTGTGTTTGAGGTAACACATTGTTGGCTCCAGGAGAGAACCGGCGTGAGAGATCCAACGTGTATAGGCTGTTGAACGGGAGTACTTGGCAACACTAGAGATACGGTGTTCTTAGAGAGCGTTGCATTGTGCAATGATGGACGGAGAGCGTCATCGATATCGGGGGCAATAGGGGACACATAATTTTTCGCGGCTCTCGCACTTTCTTGTTTTTGTGTCATTTTCGCACTTTCTTCTATTTCGCTTTCGTGTGAGCGGGAAGCTGAAATCGACGTGAGAGACGCGTTCGATTTTTTAGGAGAATGTTTTATTCCCATTTTTTTGGCAAATTTTTTTTTTAGTTTTGATTGCGTTTTTTAGTTTTATGCAGCTGCTCCGACGATGCCGACTGCGTGCAAAGTAAAGAGGATCACTTTGTTGTTTTTTTCGTGGACTTTGTATTCATTTAAATGTAATGTTTTCGTGTATTTTTTTTCTTTTTTGTGGAGCCGAAAAGTTTGCGACCGCATCAAAAGAGAGTTGACTCATGATCAAACTACAATGATGAAATTTTTAGGTGGGTTCTTATTGACAAAATACATTTTTATATAAGAAACTAGCAGGGCCCGGTCCGCTTTGCTTGCCCTAAAAAAGTTATTTTTGCCTTTAAGATCATAATAAATTAATGAAAACAATTGTCAAATATTTTTATTGAGAGCCCAAGTGTAGTATTTTGAAATATTGAATGGTATGAAAAGCTCCACGCCCCGCTGTCCTATTTCGACCATATGTAACATTGAACTTAGAATTGAAAGCATAAAACCATGTCCCGTTGAAAAATGTTCATTGGGAGCCCATGTGTAATATTTTTTAAAATATTAAATTGTATGGGAAGTGCCACGCCCCGCTGTCCAATTCCAATATGTTGCATTAAAGGCATAGAACCATTTCCCGTTGAAGAATATTCAATGGGAGCTCAAGAATGGCACTTTGAAGTATTGAATTGTATGAACGGTGCCACTCCCCTTCGTCCAATTACGCCGATATGTTGCATTTAGCTTAGAGTTGAAACCATGAAACCATTTGCCAAATTTTGTTGGAAAACATTAAATGAGAGGCCGGTTACAGCAATTTGAAATATTGGTTTGTATGGGCGGTGCCACGCCCCTTTGACCATATACGCCGATATGTTGCGTTTATCTTAGAGTTGAAACCATGAAGCCATTTGCAACTTTCGTTGGAAAACATTGTGTGGGAGCGCTATTACAGCATTTTCAAATATTGACTTGTATGGGCGGTGCCACGCCCCATTGTCTAATCCCGGCCATTCAGATTTTGACTGGGGTCGTATAGTATGTTCATTGCAAATTTAATTTTCTTGTGATCAAAAACGTTTGAGATATAGCAGTTTTCAGTAACTTGTGGGTGGTAAAAGTGGGCGTGTCAAAACCTATCCTATATCACGAGTCACGACCATTAGAACACATATATAAATTTTGGTGAGAATCGATGCTGTAGTTTTCACTGGTAACAAGCATACAAGTCTCTATTATATATATAGATAGGTTAATGTCGGTTAACCCAATTATTTTGGCCATCGGGTACCAACTGTTTGTTTTTTTTTGGGGTCCCCGAAGTTAAATTTGCCACCAAAAACTGAATAAATAATTATTTAAAAAACACGTTTGCACGTACCAAGAAAAATTAATATAAGAAAAAATTTTCTTAAGGTTAGCTTGTTTAATTTTCAGGTGTGCCATTTTCATGTATGTAATTAAGTTACGTCTAATTAATTTAAAATAATTTGTATATCTACCTAAATTTAGTACAAATACCGTTCAATATGTTATAGAATATAAGGGTTGATTTGGAGGATATCTATTCGATTTTTCAGGATTCTCATATACAACATTTTTAAGATGGCCATCGATCGCAAAATTAAATGTTGGATTTTTATTTAAATTAGGTAGGTTTTTTTGATAGGAATATGGTACACCATATACTTTTACATCAACAAAATTGTGATTTTTTGACTTATGATGTGTGCTGGAGGAACTAGAGATAACAGGCGCAATATTATTTCGTAAATCTTTAGCTACATATTTAGTGTTACCAGCCTGATATATTGGAGAACAATGTGGAGCAAGAGGAACTTGTGTTAATCCATATGGATGACTTTGAGATGTAGATGATGGTAAGTTGTAGAAGGTAGCTGAATTGGTGTAACCGGATTGAACAAGAGTTTTCGATTCCAGGAGTCTAGTCAATTCATTAATAGAATAACTGGAATCTATCATAGCATCGGAATGATAACTATCGATTTTCGGATGATGGTATAACGCAGCCGAAGCTGGTACTTTGACTACAGCTGGGAATGTTGGAACTGGATTTGGTCTTTTTTTCGAATCGTATATGTTATCCAATTCCAAAGAGTTGTGTTGTCCTGACGTAAACGAGTCTGAGTGCGGATTGGAATGCTTGTAGCTTTTTGAATAGTTAGTTGCTCCAATGGCATAAGCAGTCGGTATAAATTTACGCTGATGTAAATGCTTTACTTCAACACGACCTTGCGAAACTAGCTGCGATGTTGTGGAGATTTGTGTAATTTGTTTCTTGGTTTCGGAATCGATGGCAACCTTTCGACAAAATTCCTTGCAGCCCACCTTGCACTCACAATAGCACTTCTTGAAGGGACCGTAAGTAGTTGTAACTTGTGAAGCAGGTGTGGTTGTTCTTTGCGTAGTGGTACTACTACTTGTGCTCGGTACAGTTGTAGCTGTGGTCGGTGTCGTGGTGATTGGCGGAGGTAGCAATGTTGTACTTGTCGTTGTGGTTGTTTTTATAATTGGATTTGGAATTTGATCGCATGGTACCTCCTCCCAAATTTCCTCTTCGCATTCAGTGCAATGCGGCGCCACCGGTGGGTAATTTGACAAACAAACATCAAACATCACCATCGTCAGGATGAGAATATTTACTGCAAACTAACAGAAAAAATAATGCAAAAATTTTTAAACAAGTTGATATGTATTATATGTATGTCAAAAATATGTAACTAAGCGTACAACTAAACACAGAAAACAATCAATATACCTTTAGAAGCATTTTGCAATTGCAACTTTAACGAGCGAGCTATTCCGAGAAACGTTAAAAGTAATTTAAAGCACTCGCTAAAAAGTGTTTTGTTTTATAATAAATCTTTATGAAACAATAACCCAAAAATGCACATCTTCTGCTCCGGACATGATACGATAGAGAAAACTATCACGTTTATCACGTTTCATTGTTTGGAGAAGGCCAGTAATTTTAATTTGATAGCTAACATTCAACGCAAAAAAATTTCCGCCATATAAGCAAATTAAAGAATACTTATTGAAATGTGTTGAAGTAATACATACATATATCATCACTGGGCTCAATAATAATAATAATTAAGGGGATTTGCACTGTGATTCACGGTGGTCCAAATGACAAATCTAGAGCTGTCTCAAAATTATATATATTTTTTTGTAAACACATGGCAGATACCAACAATGAACACACTTAACAAAAAACCATATATTTGTTTTTAAAAATAGTTATATTTAATTTATGAGTTTTTTCTTTGAAAATAAAATCGATACAAACGTAACTTTTTCATTCGATTATTTATAATCATTTTAGATTTAAAATGGAGGTTTTAGTCTTGAATTGATGGCGATTGAACTTCCCGTTACCATAAATTAAAAATATAGATAATTATGATCAAAACGACGTTAAACAAGTGAAGAAGTTTCAGTCGGGCAAGCCGACTTATATATACCCAACACCTACTGGGCCATAATGTTTTGATGAAATTAAAAAATTTCGGCCGCCATATTGTTTTCTCCATCTTGAAGTTTGAAATTCCGACATCAAATTCGAAATCAGCGACCCCAAAAACCCCCCTATACAAAATTTCATACTGTTTTGATGAAATCTTATAATTACGGTAAATACACGATTTTCACCTATATTGGAGGTAGGCGTGGCAGTCGACTGATTCCGCCCATTTTCAATACCAACTCCTTCTAGGGCCTAAAAAGGATAAATCCAAAATCGCTAGCTTTCTTCTAGCTCCTGCAATCGTGTTTACAAGAAAAGAGGACGGACAGATATTGAAAATGTGCGGAATCGATAGACTGCCACGCCTACCTCCCATATAAGTAAAAATCGTGTTTTCACTTATATTCCGCTTAAATAGTTCCAAACTTGGTATCTATGGGTTTTTGGGGTCTAAATTTCCAAATTCACAATGGCGTCTCAAATATGACGGCCGAAATATTAAGATTTTATCAAATTAGTATTAGGGCTTTTGATCCCGAAGCCTTTTCGCAATCCCGGGATTTTCGGGACTGAAAATGGAAATTTTTCGGGATTTTCCGGGATTTGTTACTTTGTCACTAGGGATGCCAATTTTCGAGACCTTTGCCAATCCCGGGATTTGGATTTTTTTCAATTCAACCAAATTTCAGTATAAAAATGTTATATTACATCGAATTGAATTGCTTTTAATATTACAATACTATAATATTTTTGAAATTGTGCAAATAATCAAGCAATATTCAAGGATTTTATTCGATTTTTTTTAATTGAATTTATCATACCTATGATTTGGAATATTAGAAAAAAGTTTGAATAACTTTAAAATGTGTAGAATAAAATACTGCTTAGAATCGATTTGGTCTTTAGAATCTTGGGTTTCCGGTCAGAATAAGATCATTTTAAAAATGTGTCGTTTGATCCACATTTCTCGAACAACTCTTGACTGGAATATTTTGTCGAACATTTTAATATCGGAACTTGAATTTGTATTGCATGTCCCGAACAAAGTTCGATGTATTTTTTGATCCGATTTCCATTTAAACAAAATATATTTGAGTGCTTTATAGTCTACTAATTTGCAAACAGTTTGGAACTATTTTTTGCTTAAATTTGTAGATTTAATGAAAATATGCCTAAATTGCCTTCACGCATTGGTACAAGTTTCTGCAATGCGTATTGCATATATGTATATGTATAACTCATATAGTTTATGTACGAGTATATCAATAAACCTTTCGGCAATTTTATTTAATTTTTTTCTTTAAAACAACATAAATAATTTTTCCAAACCAATAAAATCAAATGAAACACATGAAATTTCCAAAAAATATCCGACTTTTCCTGAATGCTTAGCAACATTTTTTGGATGAAAAATTATGGTCCTTGCACAAATAAACAAATAGTATTTAATTGATTAATTTTTTCCCAATATAAAAGGCATATTTTTGAAAAAATTGCTCATAAAACTTGTCCTGAAAATTTCCGGGACTAACAAAGAGGCGGGATCCCGGGATTGACATGCCTATTTGTCACGCAATACACAAATAAAAAATTATTATACCCCCACACTCACTGTGGCAGGGTATACTAACTTTGTCACAACGTTTGTAACGCCCATAAGGAGGCGTGTCCGGTATGGAAAAGTATATATATTCTTGATCAGTATCACCTCCTGAGTCGATTTAGCGATGTCCGTCTGTCCGTCTGTCCGTCTGTCCGTCTGTCCGTCCGCACGATAGCGGTCGCAGTTTTGGAGATATCGACTTGAAACTTTTTTTACATGTTTTTCTCGTGAATACTGAGATCAGGTTCGAGAATCAGCCAAATCGGACAAAAACTGGGCGTGGCTCCCATACACCGAAAAAAAAGGTAAAAATTTTTCAAGTCTTTTTTATTGTTGTATTCCATTGGAAATGTTTAGAAACGTATTTTTGACATGGTCCGAGGTTCCGAAGCCACATATATAAGGGTCTAAATGGGGTCCTGAGACCAATTTTTTTTTTTTTTCGGATTTGATTGGAAATTTTTAGAAATGGATATTGGACATGGTTTGGGCTCCAAAACCACCTATAATTGGCTCAAAATAGGGTCTTGAGACCACATTTTTTTATGTTCGAGGTACTTCTTTCTACTGTGTGGGGGTATTTCAACTTCGGTATAGCCGAAGATAGTCCACTCTCTAGTTTTTTACAAGTTTTAATGGAAAAAATATAGTTTTTGCTTAAATAAATGATCATAGACATTAATTTCAATTTAATAAAGGTACAAATGAATGAAATAATTTATTTTCTGTAGTTGAGTTTCCGTTTCTTTAGAAAATGTCGTGGCATAAATTCGCGACAGAATTTTGTTTGTTATTGTTTTTGTGTTTTCCCTTTGTTCGGGGCGACGGGTGAACAAAACCGAAGGAGGAAAACACAGACCGAAAGCGCGCACTGACACTCTTTATTATATTGTTCTTTTCTTATTATATTGTTCTTTTATTTATTTATATTGTTTTGGTTTAACTAAACCAAGTTGGACACTCGCGGGTAGAATGCAGCCGGGCGGAGAATTGACAACAGCTGTCAAGATCTCTTATTCCCTTTTGTTACGACTTCGTTTTATAAGTTTGTCGATGATCTTTTACGATCCGATGTTGGGGAAGGCATTGCGCGATACTATACTTACGGGACGAAGACATAATATGAAAAAAACTAGACTAAAGCTTTTTGTACTCTAAACCTGTTTTGGGAGGGGAATCTGTCGACATTTATGCTTTCGCATATACATACATGAGTGCCCCCAATTTGAGTATTTTCATTTTGGTGGGTGCGAGGGTGTATATGTAAATTTGGTTTTTAAATTGTGTTTTTGTGGTTGCTGAGGACCTCGTCGGATGGTGGAGCTGAGGCAGGAGATATTTTCGAAGGGAGTATTTTTCCGCGCTGGTGTTTTTTCCACCAGCGGCTGGCAATAGTGTTTTTGGTGTTTTTTTATCTGGGGCAGTCGGCCATTTAGTTTATTCGAAGGGTATAAAAGGAAGGAAAAAAAGTTAATAGAGTTTGTCAAGTTGTGGCAAGTCGGTTGTGGCAAGTCGGCCACTGGTGTTTCGAGATTTTATAGTGGAGTTGGTCTTCGTCGTTTTTGTGGTCCTGGTTTCCCCTTTCGCTTCCAATTTTTGTTGTGGCGTCCCGCACCTGTTGCTGGACATCGATTTTTTTTTTCGAAGTCCAGCTGGTGTAAAGAAACGTGTGAGGGATTTCAGGCAGGTCGGTCTGATCCCGTAAATCAAGTGCACATAAAAACATAATTTTTGTCATTAGTGTTTTTTTTCTAAAATGCTCTCGTTTGACAAATTTCCGTTTTGTGTGTCAGTGAGTGGTCCCGTGAACCAGGTGCACGTAAGAACTTGATTTTTGTCATTAGTATTTTTTTTTATCTAAAATACTCTCGTCTGACAGATTTCCGTTTTGTGTGTCAGTGGGTTTTCGTTTCCATTTCACGTTCGGTTTTTTGCGGTTTCAATATACGTGTATATTTCAGGGTAGGATTTGAAAAGTTTAGTTATCGGGTTTTCGCGTATTCGTGTGTTTCGTTCGGTCGGGGATTTCATTCCGCGAGGGTCGGCTCTAATCCCACGCGTCGCAATTGAGCTAGCGGGCAATTAGGGATTTTAATTATCGCATGGGAATTTTTTGGATTTTAGTTTAAATAAAGTTTTAGATAAAAATAGCGCGATAAAAAGACAAAATTTAATTTAAAATATGCTTTAGTAACGTTTGTGAAATTACTTTTGTATCTTCCAGTTTAACTTAATTATCTTTATTAAGTAATTAAGACTGAAAAAACAAATTTTCTTCTGAAATAAATATAAATTTTTTTTTCTTAAAGAAAAAGTTCTGGGCACAAACAATTTTATTGCAGTTATTTATGTTTTTTGTATTATTCAAAACATTCCGTAATTTTTTTTTTAGTTTTTGAACTTAGTCAAAATGTTGTTAAAAACTAGTTTTCTACTAACATAGGGTATTTTTTTATATTTTATGAGCGATGAAAAGTTATACTTTTCTTGTACTAAAATTTTTGTAAGATGAAATTTATTTAAAAACTAATCCGGAAAATCCAGGGATTTTGGAAAAAATATCTCGGGATTTTCGGGACTAAAAATGGACCGGTGTCCCGGGATCCCGAATCGAAAGCCTTAATTAGTATACAATTTTGTATAGGAGGGTTTTTGGGGTCGCTAATTTCGAATTTGATGTCGAAATTGCTAAATTCATGATGGAGGGTCCAATACGACCCAGTAGGTGTAGGGTATATATAACCAAACTAGCACACTTTGTTTCATTGAGGTATTTTCAACTGGTAATAAAACAAATGCATGTACTGAAATTTTGTTGAAAAACGTTCTTCATAACCTCCATGCAACCAAATTAGCGCAGGAGGCGGAGCTAACTACATATTTAAGGTTGCATTAATGTTTTACGGAACATTAACGTTTTACTATTTTCGAAATTAAAAAATGTATGATGAAAAATTAATTTATTGAAACATATTTTTCATTAAAATATGTTGCAAATACATTTCCAAATCATTGGAGAGTTTGTGTCATTTATAAAATGTCATCAAGGAATAATAACATATAATGAAAGTTTCTCGATCGTATGAAGAAATATTTACAAAACGTTTACGGTGAAATATATCATTCTACCCCTTATATTTTTCACGCGCTTCGGAAAATTATAAATATAAGCAAACATTTTTAAAATAAAAAATTTGTTTCTAATTAAACCCTATTGATAACATTTTTTTCCCGGACCCTTCCAGATCTTATAAATATCATGATAAAATGTTTTTTTGATCATATTTATTAATTTTATATCCAAAATAAATTATAAACAAAATTAAAAATTACAGGTAGAAATATTTTAACCTAGTGGATTTAAAAGTTGAAAAACACTTTTTTTTATGTTGCAGGAACTATTAATAAATTTTTTTTATTATAAAAGCCTTTTCAGAACAAAATATATCAAAATATATCAAAATATATAGACACAAGTATGGAACTTCTTTTCACTCCAACCGCTATTTCTGGTTTGCGTTTTTCTGACAGTCAACGTGGACAGAAAGATGCTTATCTAGAAATGTTCTTGTCATTCGTATTCTTCTGCCAAAGTGACAAGAAACATCTAGTGACGTCGTTCGTCGGGCCAGATAACTGTGAACGGACTAAAGGCGATATCTTGTAATAGAATCATTGTACAAAAGTGCAAGTCACCCTCTTTAATAATAGTTTCTTTTTTCATCAAATTTCAAATTCTTTTTACTTTTTTCAAAACACTTTGTCTTTTTGGGTAAAGAAATATTTTTATTCATTTTGAAGTATTTCATTGTGAACATTGTCTTTTCTTCTTTACAGTTAACAAAGTAACTACACTACAACTAGGCATGCCAATCCCGGGATCCCGGGACCCCGGGATTCCGTCTTTTTGTTAGTCCCGAAAATCCCGGGATTCGCACTGAAAATCCCGGTATTTTCGGGACAAGTTTTATAAGCAAATTTTTTCAAAAATATGCCGTCTCTAAAAAAAAATGTATAAATTCAGGAACTTTTTACATCATGACCAATTCTTTTGTGAATGGTTTAGTTTTAGCAACGACCATAATTTTTCATCCGAAAAAATTTTGATAAGCATTCAGGAAAATAAACAAGCTGTTCAGAAATTTATTGAAGGAAAATGTCAGATTTCGTGTGCTTGTGTATTATTTGATTTCATTGGTTTGGATAAATTATTCATTTGGTTTCAATGAAAAAATTTAAATAAAATGAGCTAAAGGTTTATTGATATACAAGTACATAAACTATATGAGTTATATAAAACAAGTGAGTAAATTTCAGTCGGGCAAGCCGACTTATATATACCCTACACCTACTGGGCCATATTGGATCCGCCATCTTCAATTTGGAAAATGGGACATCAAATTTGAAATCAGCGACCCCTGTACAAAATTTCATACTGTTTTGATGAAATCTTAAAATTTCGGCCGCCATATTGGTTCCGCCATCTTAAATTTTTAAATTCCGACATCAAATTCGAAATTAGCGACCCTTAAAACCCCACTATACAAAATTTCATACTGTTTTGATGAAATCTTAAAATTTCGGTAAAAACACGATTTTCACTTATATGGGAGGTAGGCGTGGCAGTTGACCGATTTCGCCCATTTGCAATAGCAACTCCTTCTAGGGCCTAAAAAGGATAGATCCAAAATTTGGGATCCCTTTCTTCTAGCTCCTGCAATCGTGTTTACAAGAAAAGAGGACGGACATACGGACGAACAGACGGATAGGGTTAAATCAACTCAGGAGGTGACGCTGATCAAGAATATATATACTTTTCCACGTCTCCTTCTTGGTGTTACAAACATCAGACCAAAGTGAATATACCCATACCTCATGATGTGTAGGGTATAAATATACAATACGCATTGCAGATAGCATCAACGCATGAAGGAAATTAAAGACTTCTTTCATTACATCAACAAATTTAGGGCAAAAAAAGTTTCAAATGGTTTGCAAATTAGTAGACTATAAAGCGCTCAAATCCATTTTGTTTTAATGGAAATAAAAAAATGTTAATGGGATCAAAAAATACATCGAACTTCGTTCGGAACATGAAATACAAGTTCCAGTTCCGTATGTTAAAATGTATGACAAAATATTCCATTCAAGAGTTGGTCAAGAAATGTGGACAAACGACAAATTTTTAAAACAGTTTTATTCTGACCGCAACCCAAGATTCCAAAGATTAAATCGATTCCAATCAGTATTTTATTTTACATATTTTAAAGTTATTCAAACTTTGCTCTAATATTCCGAATCAGAAGTGTGAAAAATTCAATTTCAAAAATATCCAATAAAAACCTTAAATATTGTTAGATTATTTGCACAATTTCAAAAATATTATAGTATGGGTATTTTAAAAGCTATTCAATTTGATGTAATATAACATTTTTATACTAATTTTTGGTTGAATTGAAAAAATCCAAATCCCGGGACTAATCCCGGGATCCCGGGATTGCATTTTTAAATCCCGAAAATCCCGGGATTGGCAAAGGTCTCGGAAATTGACATCCCTAACTACAACATATCTATGAAAAAATAGGCTCCGCCCACTTATGTTGCAAATATATAGAAGTGCAACAATTAAGCAACATCTATACAACTTCGACGGAATTATGTTGCAGAAAACATATTCGTAACTTTTTTGCAACTTATTATGTTGCAAAAATGTACGATTTATGTTTTTTTTTGTAGCATCCAAACTTTTATTCAACGAATTCAGATTGTTCTTCTTCGAAATATGTTGCATGTGCTAGTAGGGAAATCGGCTTTGCCCGACTGAAACTTACTTACTTGTTTTAAGAGACGATGTCTGTGTCCAAGAGTGTACTTTTTTGTCTGTTTGTACATCAATCGCGGCTAAACGGCTGAACAGATTCCCTTGAAATTTTGAGGATAAATTATATAGGTATCGACATGTGCTATGTATATGAGGTTGAAATTGGACAAATGGACGTGGCATTTCCCATACAACACAACATATAATTTGGTAACTATTGAATTGCATTTTAATTGAATAAAGACGAAATTTGGCACGGAGTTGAATAAAAACTTTCCCAAGCTTTGTGCCAAATATGGACATATTTCTACAAGGGGCGTGGCATCACCCTTAAATACCAGCAAGGCAAGCATTGAAAATATTTTAATGAAATTTGGGATGGAGGTTTTCAGGAGATTCAAAAAACGAATTCGACCATCCTCTTTGTAAAAATAGAAAAGAGCATAATTTTTAGTATATCTAAAGAATAATCCACGCGAAATGTAATATATTTCACGTCTTCATCGCTGTAAGTTACTGACAAGGTTACGACTTTTATGAAAATTTGAGTTTAGATATTTGAAATATGGATATACAAGGTTTGATATTTACCGAATATGCTGGAGCAAAAGAGTCCGTTCAAATCTTGGGTGGTCTCAAAAGTTTCGTATTCACTTCAATAGAAAACGCTGTAAATTTCATTCCGATTGGATAAGTCCTTGGGCCTCTGCAACGTGGTCTATGTTTTCAGGTTAACATTTTTTTTTAAGACGTGCACACTTAAACTGCGTTGCAGAGGCCCAAGAACTTATCCAATCAGAATTAAATTTCAACGATTTTTTAATGATATCAATACGCAACTTTTGAGACCTAGTACAGTCCGATGTACTATTTCCAATATTTCAGATATATTGGTTTTTGTTTTTACCAAAACAGGAAATCTTTAAGCGTGTTGCGGAGGGATAAGAAATTATCCGATTGGAACGAAATTTTAAACATATCTTATAGAAGTCATACGAAACTTTTAAGACCACCCACAGCTTAACTGCGTTGTGGAGGCACCAAATAATATCCGATCAAAACGATATTTTATCCCTTTCTTATTGGCGTTATTACGCTACTTTTGGGACAAACAACCATTTGATCCGACGATTTAAAAAAAAAAATATTTTTAAGCTGCATTGGTAAATTTTTTATTAGTCAAAACTAAATAAAATTTCATAAGTTTATCTAAGAACTTTGCAAAATACTTCTTAGACTACAAATATATATTTTATTGTTCATTATTGAGCAAGAAACAAACTATTATACGTGGTTGTAGCTTTTATCAAATTTTGATTTTAAGATACGAAGTTGTTGCACAGCCTTTTTTTTGCTTTAAATTAAACAACATGCGAATTCTCACTGAAGGGAGGGCACGAATACAACTTTTGGCATCAAAAACGTAAATTGGACCAAATCTGAGTTACGAGGTTGAGTCAGAAACCAGTCGAATATGCCACATGCTTTTTTGGTGCAAGCATCAGGTTTTCGTGAATAACTTTCATTAATAAAGTAATAAAATTACTTTTTCAATAGTGTATAACTTCAACTTATATTCGTTAATTTCACAGGCACAATTGTGTCTTACAGTGGAATTTTCTGTATTTAGAGATAAAGTTTTCTTCTTCTGTTTTTTTTCTCTTAACCCATTCACGACGAGTGTTACCATATGGTACAATGAGTTTACATCCTATCGTAAAAAGTTTACATGTTTTTAATGGTATGGTTTTCCTCTAACAAATGCATATTTAAATTTTGGGAACTCTTACGTGAAAGCTAATACCCTAGTATACTATATAACGGTACTCCACTTTAGCTTTAAATTCTTCCATAGTATAGTCAGCGAATTACAATATACATAAAGAATCTATATAGAAGGTTCCGGAAAATTCCATATTAATAAAGAAATAAGGAGAAGCTTCCAACAACCTTGAATTTCACAACGACGCTTCTCCATTTCATCATCTTCTTTTTCTTTGGTGAAGAAAACTCGTGAAGAAAAATAGTAATGCACAAAGTTGATATGTGTCGAACTGTGTTATACAGATTTTAAATCCATTTTTTGATTTTAAATCGAATCACAAAATGACTTGTACACTGCAAAGTGAACCTATCTTTTGGTGTGTAATTTTACACACAACACACATTTTTAAGTGTATATTTATTTAGATAAATAAAAAAAACACACATTCAAGATTTTGGCATGTTCTATTAACACGCATGCGTGTTTTTTTAAAGCACTTACAGTGTTTATACACGCAAAATTGTGTGTAAAATGTGTCTACTTGTGACTTGTAGACACATTTTACACAAAATTTTGCGTGTATAAACACTGTAGCTAAACACTGTCTACAAGTCACAAGTAGACACATTTTACACACAATTTTGCGTGTATAAACACTGTAAGTTAATGCGTGTTAATAGAACATGCCAAAATCTTGAATGCGTGTTTTTTTATTTATCTAAATAAATATACACTTAAAAATGTGTGTAAAATTACACACCAAAAGATAGGTTCACTTTGCAGTGTAGTTTGATACAAAAATTGATTTTTTAGATTTTAATTAAACTCTTGCAAAAGGGCAAATATAGCCGTGTCAATACTTTTTAAAATTTTCGGATCAAAAGAAAAAAAAAGGCCTATACTATTTTTGTTTTTATCGTAGTATATAAGGATTTTGGCAATTTTTAAACGCAACATGGAGAAAAATACATGATACTCATCATCATTTGTCTATTTTAAACTTTTGCGGATTTTTTTAGCTGTTTTTGTTTCATCAATATATCGATACCTTAAAGCACAACCATCCTATGACAATTTTTTTCAAAAAACCACTATAGCCTATCTGATGCAGCTTCTTCCAAAAATGACAAATACTCGATTTTCATGAAAACGAACATAGCATGGTTGTGCTTTAAGGTATCGATATAATTAAAAAACATTTATCTGCAGTTTGGTTTGGTAATGCGAAATAATTTCGGGGGTTTCGGTTCAAACCACCAAAACTTTAACGAATGTAAATTGAAGTTATACACCATTGTATCATGCATGGCTTAAAAGTTATTGACGAAAACCTGATGCTTGCACCAAAAAAGCATGTGGCATATACATCAATTCGCTCACTGCAAAGTGAACCTATCTTTTGGTGTGTAATTTTACACACAACACACATTTTTAAGTGTATATTTATTTTGATAAATAAAAAAAACACACATTCAAGATTTTTGCATGTTCTATTAACACGCATGCGTGTTTTTTAAAAGCACTTACAGTGTTTATACACGCAAAGTTGTGTGTACAATGTGTCTACAAGTTTTACACACTTTAGGTGTGTATGAATAACACATTTCACTTTGCAGTGCTGATTGCAAAAGAGTAAACAATTTCTTACATAAAATTTGTGTTTGCGGCTCTAAGGCTTAACTCATAATTGCAGCCCTGCGCGCGATGCAACCTTTCCTTACATTGACATTAAATTTTTTGACATTTTCTTTTTCTCATTTACGCAAATTTTCTCACGACATTCATTCATTGTAAAACAGTCCACTGCAAACCACGTTTTTTTATGTAACACGATTTTTCTTTGAACTTCAATAAACAGATTATAACCTTAAACATCAATAAAATTACGCGTCTTTATTTCACAAACATTTTTGGTCATTCGAACCACGGATCGGTAAAGTGGATTAATTAATCGCAAAATGGAATCGCTTATTCGACAAAGAGCTTCCATTAAAGCTCAAATAACACGCATTGACAGATTCGTGCAGAAGCCCGACAGCTCCATCGCGGAAATCAAAGTGCGATACGCTAAAATTGATGACATTATCAAACAATTCGACGTTGTGCAAACTGCTATTGAGCAGTCGGTACCCGATGATAAACTAGTGCAAGAGGAAGGGGAGCGCAACGACTTTGAATCCAACAGCTATAGAGTAAAGGCACGAATGTTTGAGACCCTGGAAGGCGCTGCGCCTCCGATGCCTGAGCCATTTGCTTCTGCAGAGACGTCGTCACTCGGAGCAGTGCTGGACAGCTTGGCAGAAAGTCACACAACGTTGAATACCTTATTGAAGAGCTTTAGTTCAGATTCGCAAAGACGTGAATTCACAGTGAATCGCATATATTCCAAGCCACAATTGCCTGAATCAGCGGTACCAGAATTCAGTGGCAGAATCGAAGATTGGATTCGGTTTCGGGATCTGTTTAGTGCCGTTGTAATAAAGAGAAGCGAACTCGTAGGCATCGAAAAGATGGAATACTTGCAGTCACGTGTTAAGGGAGTTGCTTCGTCGGTTATAAAACATCTTCCCCCCAGCGATGAAAATTTCGAAATTGCGTGGAAAATATTGTGTGATCGTTATGACAAAATCTCTATAATCGTCGACGTGCATATGGAGAAACTGTTCGAACAAAGTGCGGTCAAAACGGGTATTGTTTCTGAAATCCGAGTCTTTTATCGCATAACCAACGAAAAATACAACGCGTTAATCGTTTTAAAGCAGCCCGTAGTATCATGGGCAAAAGTGTTGCTTTATCATTTGGTCAAGAAGCTGGACAACGATACAAAACTGGCATGGTCTGGAGAGATCAGAGGTGCACTGCAAAGTGAACCTATCTTTTAGTGTGTAATTTTACACACAACACACATTTTTAAGTGTGTATTTATTTTGATAAATAAAAAAAACACACGTCCTAGATTTTGGTATGCTATATTAACACGCACTCGTGTTTTTTAATGCACTTTAAGCGTATATAAAATTTATGCGGCATAAGCGTGTAGCAAAAATGATACTGGGAATTAATACGCGCTTTTAGTGTATCGTAGGTATACACAAAAGTAAGGTTTACACACATGAGGCATACAACACACTAAGGCAAATACGCACATGTAAAACTTACGCACTTATAAAATTACACGAGTGTCAAAAAGTATACACAAAAGTGTATTCTACACACAAAAGGCAAACACACTAATGAAAGTACACATGTGATGGAATTATACACTTCGGAAATTACACGGGTGTCAAAAATAAAAAACTTTGGAAATTACTATAATTTTTTTATTTTCATAAACAATTTAATTACAAAATTTTTAAGTTCTAAATGAAAAATATCTTAACATATAAGTTCTTTTATCCATAAAACTCATTTCTTTCATGGTTGAGTAATCCTACAAAATTTGAACCCATTACTTTCACATGCAACAAATGATGAGGAAAATTTATTGCTCAATCCTCATAACTTTTTCAATAGTTTGAGGAATATCTTCCACTAGATATCCATTGAGCTTTCCATTAAAACAAATTGTTGTCATTTCAACATATATAAGAAAAATGTCTTCTCCTAGCACAAATATTTATTGATATGACCAAAAACTGGAAGAGTATCATCACACAATTTTAGGAGAATAACTGTGTGTGGTGCATACATAGTTCCATAGACAGTTACTTTGGGTGTACGAAGCAATTCAGAAGTTTCATCCACTCTACTCATCCATCTAAGCAACAATGACGCATTCGATAAATTTTCAATAAAACTATGTCCCCAGCACCGATTTTATGACCTTGATATAAAAACTTTTTAGACGCATCCTGCCCTCTCACCTTGACAGTAACTCCTTCAGTTTGCAATATCTGAATATCCTTTATAAATGGTTCCACTATCTTTCGGAATGATCCTTCCTGTTTTAACCATTCTGTTTTAACAACCGCATACAACTGTACCTTATCCTCTGACGAGCGCAATTGAGGATTAATGTTGCCTATTGTCCAGTAAAACATCGATAGTATTTGAGCTTTTGAATTTGCCCCGAGAGGATTTGCGACGCCAAGATCATCGTAATAGAATATTATTGCCAGTGCATTTGGATTGTTACGAAAAAATTCATTGGAGCTATAGTCACTACCGTCCAGAACGGTTCGATAAATCCCAGTTTCTTTAATCTTAGAGCGCTCCAAGTTGCAACGTATTTGCTCGTTGCTTAATAATACACGTAAATTTTCCAGAAATGGAACGACATAAGAGTGCCGTTGGATGTTACCAATGTCAAAGCGACCATTCTTCATTCTCTTCCAACCATCTACTTCGTGTATGACATGATTAGTGGGTACAATCATTGGAAATTTTTCAATTAACATTTTATCAATTAACATTTTATCCAAGCGTTCCTTTGTATTAACCTTTGAGAAAAGCTTGGATACAGGATATTGTTGAGTGAAATATGCTTCTATTGCGGTCAATTCGACAAGTGCAGTGGCAGGATTAGCCTGTTTTTTTAATTCCGCCTGTAATAATACGGAACGAATTGAGCATAAAAACAGATTAAGAAATTTAGAACTATTTACCATTAAAATTGAGATATATAGCGATATTAAATTATTAACGACGTCTACTATTTTTACAATAGCTGATTGTGAAACCTTACAGTTCTCACGAATATTCACTAAAAATTGGGATGCGTGCCATTCCAGTTTCTCAATTGGTGTCATGTCATCTTGATGTTCTATAATTCATTGCACTTACGCTTTACTTTCCATTTTTAATCCAAAAAAAAGATAAAGTGTGAAGAAAATGTAAATTATGATTGCGAAGAGACGATAAACGGTATTTAAAGGCTAATCGATCATATGTTCGTATTTTTGTAAACAACAGTGTTGCATGTCATTTAAAAGGTACTAAATTATCGATTGCATTTCATTGGCAAAAGGTACTAAATTGTTATTATTCTTTGTACCCATACGCGATATTTTAATAATTACCCGTATGAATAAAAATAACCCAATATTTTGAAATCAGACCGAAAATACAGTTTTTTGGTCATTATTTAACAACTATAAAGTTGCATTGAGAATGCTTGAACGTAACAAATTTAATTGCGAAGACAAATCGCACAACTGTTTACTCTGCCTGTATATTCTTTCCACAGATTTGTTTGTTGTTAAGAACTTTAAAGTGTTAACACTGCCCGAACATTTTGAACAAGCATTTGTTGCCGAATGGAAGGTAGCTCCTTGTAACCAATCTAAAATAGTTTATTTCACATAATTAAACGTTTTGCTAAAATGTATGTTTACATTGAATTTTCTACTACCTTTTTTTACTGAAATGCAACTACGATAACACTTGAGTAAAATGCATCCAATCTAGTGATGCATAAATTCGATACTCAAACTTTGGTTACAGAATACTTTTTTGTAAATACTTGAAACTTTTTTTTTTTACAAATACAATTTATTTGTACAAAAGATACATATATCTCGTATTTAGAAAAGAATTTTCCAAACAAATCCTTTTTATCTGCATTTTAATTTTCATACAAAAATCCCCAAAGTTCGTGTCTGAGTATCGAATACTTTTGGATGGAAGTAGTACTTCTTTTACATCACTAGTAAAATCCAGTTGAATTGTAAAACAGTTAAAACCAAAAAGTTAATTGCAAATTGTAATAAATAAAATAATGGAGAAAATATTAAAGAAACAGAAACAGTGCCCCATTCAGGAGTTTCTCTTGATACCCAGGTAAGCAACAAACATTCTGCAATTAATGAAAAGTACACATTATCATTTTGGAATTAATTCAAACTTTCGTCGGATTACAATATTGGTATTCGATTAAATTGTCTAATTAAGCATGAATGCATTAAAACATTAACAATTTAGCAGGGAATAACAAATTAAGCAAATACCATTAATGGCAACTGATATTATTGGTGGTCAGAATTGTAAAATTCCAAGGTCGCATAATTAAATTTTTACATGACAGTGAGCGTTGTAGAAAATTAGAATTTTTAAAAATTTTTCATAGGTTGATAGAGCAGAGGGATCTTCCTCTAAGCGAAATAGAATCAGTGATGACGTTGAAATCGCAAAGCGTCGAAAAATTGCTGATGACCAGCCATCGACTTCAAAGGCAATTACAACACATGTGCTGTACCCAGTCGTGCTACCGAAGTTAGTTTTCAAACTAGTTCCAATAAAGGAACAGAACAAAGTATTCGACGAAGTAAGATGCTTCGTAAACTTCTGGAGTACAGATTTGGAGTCTCTGACAGATGGAAGGCCAACAAAACGTGACTACGCTAATTACGCGAGGTACGTCATTGACGTGTATCCGGAATTGGCCGGTGGCACTCCAAATTTTGTATGTATTTTTTGAAAACCATTTTTAATAATTTTGAATCTCCACTGGGTATTTTACGAGCGCAATTGAGTACGTGTGTTAGAAACCGACGAGCGCTTTTAAAAAAGAAATTAGGTGACAGGGGAAGCAAAAGCAAAACAATTTCTGCGGCATCGATTTCGGAAAATACGGAGTACGTGTTCAGGGAGCATACTCTGTATTCCAATCCGAAAGTCAAATGTTGTATGCTTTTGTTAATTTGCTGCATTTGACTTCCGGATCGCAATACAGAGGGGGCCACCTGTATTTTTTTATATAGTGATGGAATTAATCCTGTCAATTTAAAATTTCTCGACTTGTAAAAAACTTCCAAGTTGAGTTAAATCCGTAATAACAATTATAAATATGTAATGGTTTTTCAGATTACATTTGACGGCTTCTGACATAAAAGCTGCAGAAGGAGATTTAAAAATGAAAAAAAATTTTGGCAACTCAATGCATGTCAGGCATTTACTTAAGGACACGTTTGAATCTCGACGAGATACAACTACAATTTGTTTTTGTATAATATATCGCAGTCTTGAACCCGACTATACAAAATCATTATTAAACTATATTTCTTAATAAGTAAGTAGTATATAAGTACAAAATGTTATTGACTAATTTTTGTGTTAGATGTAATCAAATGTATTTTAAAATAAAGAAATGTATTTTGTAAAAGATTTTTATTTAAACGGCAAACATGCATACAAAATATGCGTTTCTCGCGCATTATAAATACACACGTGAAGGCCCGTTCTCGTGCGTTTTTACTATACGCCTTATACGTATAAAATTAACACATTTTCTACTGGTGAACTGCGCTGTAATTACACACATTATATGTTTAAAATTATACATGTTGCGCTCTTTAACTGCCCTATAATTACACACATTATACGTTAAAAATTACACATGTTCCGCTCTTTTACTGCGCTATAATTAAACGTGATGGTGCGTTAAAAATATACGTATTACATGTGTTCAATTTATACACCAAAACGTGTGTAAAATGTGTCTACAAGGTTTTACACGCTTTAGGTGTGTAAAAAAAACGCATTTCACTTTGCAGTGTGTAGATGACCCAACATTTGAGAAATTTCTATCATTCCTAAGTGACCGAGTCAGTGAGCGCTAAAGGTTCGAAAAATCATGCTCGCCGCAAACCACACTGCAAAGTGAAATGTGTTATTCATACACACCTAAAGTGTGTAAAACTTGTAGACACATTTTACATACATCTTTGCGTGTATAAACACTGTAAGTGCAAAGCCGCGTGTGTGTACCGTTACCCTTCCATCGTGTCCAAAATGCAAACAAAATCACGCGTTATATCAGTGTACAGCATTTCGAGAGCTTACGGTGACGAAGAGAGTTGATCTCGTTCAGGATAACGGTATCTGCTCGAATTGCTTACGTGGTAAGCATAACTTATCGGAGTGCAAATTCTCAAGTAGTAAAACGTGCGGTGAAAAGCATAACACTCTTTTGCATCAAATTTTAACTCAACCCGATGCAGTTTCCGTTAATTCATTGCAACAATATCAAACCGTTTCGTGTAGTCTCTTGCCGACCGCAATCATACACTCCAAAGTGAAATGCGTTTTTTTTACACACCTAAAGCGTGTAAAACCTTGTAGACACATTTTACACACGTTTTGGTGTATAAATTTAACACATGTAATACGAATATTTTTAACGCACTATCACGTGTAATTATAGCGCAGTTAAAGAGGGGAACATGTGTAATTTTAAACGTATAATGTGTGTAATTATAGGGCAGTTAAAGAGCGGAACATGTGTAATTTTAAACATATAATGTGTGTAATTATAGCGTAGTTCACCAGTAGAAAATGCGTTAATTTTATACGTATAAGGCGTATTTTTCCTCATCATTTGTTGCATGTGAAAGTAATGGGTTCAAATTTTGTAGGTTTACTCAACCATGAAAGAAATGAGTTTTATGGATAAAAGAATGTTAATGTTATGTTAAGAAATTTTCCTAAAACTTAAAAATTTTGTAATTAAATTGTTTTTGAAAATAAAAAAATTATAGTAATTTCCAAAGTTTTTTATTTTTGACACCCGCGTAATTTCCTAAGTGTATAATTCCATCACGTGTGTACTTTCATTAGTGTGTTTTCCTTTTGGGTGTAGAATACACTTTTGTGTATACTTTTTGACACCCGTGTAGTTTTATAAGTGCATAAGTTTTACATGTGCGTATTTGCCTTAGTGTGTTGTATGCCTCATGTGTGTAAACCTTACTTTTGTGTATACCTACGATACACTAAAAGCGCGTATTAATTCCCAGTATCATTTTTGCTACACGCTTATGCCGCATAAATATTATATACGCTTAAAGTGCATTAAAAAAACACAAGGGCGTGTTAATATAGCATATCAAAATCTAGAACGTGTGTTTTTTTTATTTATCAAAAAAAATACACACTTAAAAATGTGTGTTATGTGTAAAATTACACACTAAAAGATAGGTTCACTTTGCAGTGTGTGGTACCACTAGTGAAAGCATTTCTTCACAAGGCAGGATTAGGTTTAAAACCTTCTCTTCTTATTTACAGCCTTCTGTTTCGTTGTTCATCTTGCCGCACACGTTGCATGATCCCCGCAATGATATGGTTGCCTACGTCCCACGTTTCTCTCGATGCCATCATTTTGCTAATGAGTAGGATCGCCGTGATTTTTCCTCCGATATGTTGTTCCAACGTTTTTCGTGCTTCCTCACACTGCAAAGTGAACCTATCTTTTGGTGTGTAATTTTACACACAACACACATTTTTAAGTGTATATTTATTTTGATAAATAAAAAAAACACACATTCAAGATTTTTGCATGTTCTATTAACACGCATGCGTGTTTTTTAAAAGCACTTACAGTGTTTATACACGCAAAGTTGTGTGTACAATGTGTCTACAAGTTTTACACACTTTAGGTGTGTATGAATAACACATTTCACTTTGCAGTGCAAACCTTCCACATTCTATTAGAACATGGTGCGCATTTTCGACTTTCTGTGTGCAGTACAAACAGTATGGATCGTCCACATGTTTATACTTGTGCAGGTACTCTCTAAAGTTTTACACGTGCGTATTTGCCTTAGTGTGTTGTATGCCTCATGTGTGTAAACCTTACTTTTGTGTATACCTACGATACACTAAAAGCGCGTATTAATTCCCAGTATCATTTTTGCTACACACTTATTCCGCATAAATATTATATACGCTTAAAGTGCATTAAAAAAACACGAGTGCGTGTTAATATAGCATACCAAAATCTAGAACGTGTGTTTTTTTATTTATCAAAATAAATACACACTTAAAAATGTGTACACTGCAAAGTGAACCTATCTTTTTGTGTGTAATTTTACACACAACACACATTTTTAAGTGTATATTTATTTAGATAAATAAAAAAAACACACATTCAAGATTTTGGCATGTTCTATTAACACGCATGCGTGTTTTTTTAAAGCACTTACAGTGTTTATACACGCAAAATTGTGTGTAAAATGTGTCTACAAGTCACAAGTCTACAAGTCACAAGTAGACACATTTTACACACAATTTTGCGTGTATAAACACTGTAAGTGCTTTAAAAAAACACGCATGCGTGTTAATAGAACATGCCAAAATCTTGAATGTGTGTTTTTTTTATTTATCTAAATAAATATACATTAATGGATTCTCATTAAATGACTGCTTACAAATTGGCCCTGTCATACAACCCGATCTCTTTTCCATGTTATTACGATTTCGCAAATTTCGCATTACCATTACCAGATATTGCACAAATGTATCGCCAAGTTTTGGTAACAGCTGACGACAGACGCTTTCTACAGATTCTTTGGCGAGAAGACGAGGATGTGGAGCCCGCATTGTTCCAACTCAATACAATTACGTACGGCTTGTCTCCAGCTTCATTTCTGGCGACAAGAACACTCAAAGAAATCGCGTTAAACAACATTCAGCGTTACCCTGAATCATGCCATCATTTGATTCAACAATTTTATATGGATGATTACATAGGGGGAGCGCACACTTCCGATGAAGCAGCGCGTATTGCACAAGAGCTCATCAGCATTCTAAGGTCGTCTGGTATGCATTTACGTAAATGGGCATCGAATTGTCAAATCTTTATAAAAAAACATACCACCCAACGATAGGGAAATGACGGACGAATTGCTTATTTCGCAAAAGGACGGGGTAAAAACGCTAGGCAACCCAACTAGACTGCTTTTGCTTCCATATTTCCTTGATAACCATGGATTGCACGTTAACAAAGAGAGAAGTGTTGTCTACGATCGCCAAAATATTCGATCCCTTTGGCTGGATGGCACCTTTGGTAATCTTTCTCAAACTCTTCATGAAGAAACTCTGGAGCACTGGTCTTGGATGGGACGATCCTATCTGTATGGAGTTGCGTGACGAATGGAACAATTTCGTAGTCGGCGCGAATAAACTTAGCAATGTATCCATACCTAGATGAACATTTTTCGATCCAAATGTTTCCGTCGAACTGCGCGCCTTCGCCGATTCCTCGAAGGTGGCTTACGCCGCTGTTATTTACATGCGGGTTTGTGATTTAGCTGGTAATATTCACATTTCATTATTAGCCAGCAAGTCTCGCGTCGCATCGACAAAACCCGTAATCAGCATCCCAAGACTCGATCTGTGTGCGCCGTGCTCGCCACACAGCTTCTAGAGAAGGTTTCTAACGCTCTAGCATTATCAAATGCAACTTATTGCGGATGGACGGATTCAGCTGCAGTCTGTTATTGGATTCGAGGCCATCCTAGGCCACGCAACGTTTACGTCGACAACAGAATATCAAAAATAGTTAGTATTTTACCACCAAACAATTGGCATTACGTTCCTACCTCTGAAAATCCTGCCGATTATGCGACGCGAGGAATGACACCAAATCAGCTCGTAAATTCAAAGGAGTGGTGGAACGGCCCTTTCTTTCTGAACGAAAAAAACTGTTATATTTCGCACAATTCCCAGTAATATTTCCGATCCTGGCAAGATTAGTAACCTCTCAACGGAAGGAGTCAGCACGAGTCTAACTTCGTTAAATCTCGACTTCTACACAGAACGCCTTTCTCGACTTTCAAATCTTAATCGTTTAGTCCGTTCGGTGGCTTTGATAAAGCGCATGTTCTCCAATGTGTCGATGCAATCTCAAGATCGAAGAGTAGGCTCCCTCTCCTCGTTAGTAACCACAGCGGCTAGATTCACGGTTATCAGGTTAAGTCAAACTGAATCCTTTCCTGAAGAAATCAAAATTCTACGACGCGGCAAAAAGTTGCCCCCCAAAAACAAATTTTTCGGACTAAATCCCTTTATAGATGACCTGGGTGTAGTCAGGGTGGGCGGGAGACTGTGTGAAGCTGACATTTCATATGAACAACAGCATCCCGCAATTCTACATAAAAACCACCATCTTAGTAAATTACTCATTGATTGGACTCATAAGCAAAATCTACATTCGGGCCTACGTCAAACTATATATCTCGTAGCGCTGAAATATTTTATTTCCGGTTGCTCCAGTGCAGTGCGACGATGCATTCATTAATGCCCCACTTGCATGCGTTTCAAAGGTAGGCCCTACCAACAACAAATGGGTCAATTACCACGGCAGCGAGTGCAACCCAGTCTGCCCTTTTTAAACACTGGCGTCGATTATTGCGGTCCAATGACGATACGTTCATGGAAGGGTCGCGGTGCAAATCTATACAAGGCGTATATTGCTCTATTCATATGTCTGACAACAAAATCAATCCATCTCGAAGCGGTCACCGACATGACGACTCCGGCATTTCTAGCAGCTTTACGGCGATTCATTTCGCGACGAGGACTCTGTCGGAGTATTTTCAGTGACAACGGGCTCAACTTCGTAGGAGTCAACAAATATATACGAGATGTCGCCAACTTTCAACTCTCCGATGAATTTCGACGTACAACTACCGATGAAGCCCTCACTTTAGGCATCGATTTGCATTTCTCGCCTCCTAGCTCCTCTCATTTTGGCGGTTTGTGGGAGGCTGGTGTAAAGACGGTCAAATTTCACCTGCGACGAGTAATGGGCACAACTTCCTTCACTTTTGAGGAACTAGCTACAGTTCTGTGTCAAATCGAGGCTTGCGTCAATTCTCGGCCTCTATGTCAACGATTTGAAGGAGATTTGAACCCACTTACGCCTGCTCACTTCCTCATTTTGCGACCAATGCAATCCTTGCCTGATGAAAGCGCGGCAGCTACATCGGTGCAGAGATGGCGCTTCATGCAGTATATGGTGCAAGAGTTTTGACAAAAATGGTCCGTCGACTACCTCACCCAATTTCGAAGACGGCCAAAATGCCATAAACTCGCACAAAATGTGAAACTCGGAGATGTTGTTGTACTCAAGGACGAAAACCAACCGCCGTGCAAATGGCTTATGGGCAAGATCGTTCGACTTTATCCCGGAAAAGATGACGCGGTTCGAGTTGTGGATGTAAGGACGGATAAGGGGGAGTATCGTCGATCAATTTGCAAGCTGCGTCCGCTGTTCGTAGACGATTAGTTAAAGGCGATACCTTTAACGGCGGGAGTATGTTTGCGGCTCTAAGGCTTAACTCATAATTGCAGCCCTGCGCGCGATGCAACCTTTCCTTACATTGACATTACATTTTTTGACATTTTCTTTTTCTCATATACGCAAATTTTCTCACGACATTCATTCATTGTAAAACAGTCCTCTGCAAACCACGTTTTTTTATGTAACACGATTTTTCTTTGAACTTCAATAAACAGATTATAACCTTAAACATCAATAAAATTACGCGTCTTTATTTCACAAACAATTTGTTTTCTCTTTAACTTCGTCACGGTAAATCTCCGATACATAAGATTTTACGGGTAGTTGCGTGGTACAAAATTACAATGATTTTGGCAATAAAAAAAATTTGTTTAAATGGTACATACATTTTGCGATTAGGGGTCGATATGTTTATTTTTTTTTATTTTATGCAACCCGTGCAACGCGTTATGTAACAGCTGGTAATGTAAAAAAAATTCTATCTGATTAATATTTAAATGAATAAGTAACTTTTATAAACACTTGAATTTTGATCCAACAACTGTACTCTTTGTTCAACAATATCTTATTTATAAATATATGCAAATTACTTAATAAATGCTGTTGTTGTTTCATAACTGAACATTTTTGTTTTGTAACTGAAATGTTTATGATTTCATGAATTGAAAATACAAAAAAATGTTATTGCAAACGCCTATTTTTAGAAAAACCTCAAAAGATTTTAATTTCAAATTAAATTTCAATTTATATTTTTTTTACTCTAAATTATTTTTTTGAACAACATTATTGATATTTCATTGTTATATTTTATTTACGAAATAAAGAAATGATATACATTTTTGTTTACTTACCCAGATTTGAACCCTCGCCATTTGGATTCATATACGCTCCCCTTAGCACGCTTGACTATCGCTGTGTGTATTTTGCAATGTTTTAACTGCATACATATACTATGAAACTGCTTGGTTAGGATTTGAAACTGTTTCAGTTCTGAAATATAACTGAAAACTGTTTTACTTGTTGGGACCGTGGGTTCGAATCTCAGTCGAAGCGGTTATTATTTGTTTCCTTTATAAACATTATTTTTTAGATTTGTTGAAATCGGGGTTCCGTACCTCAAAAAATGCTACAAAATTAAAATCGGCAAGTGCAGATCGGTTTTTTTTTGCAAAAATAAGTGAAAAAAATTATTTTTTTTTTGTTTTAATTTATTGATTTTTTCCTTTTAATCAAAATTTCTTTTATCAAAATTCACAAAAATAAACATTTGACCAGCCATTAATAGTTGAAGGCTCATGAAGGCCCATGACACACAGGCGTCATGTGACCTCAATTTGTTTGTATTTTTACTCTCTTTTACGCTCATTTACTCTTTTGATGCGTGCCACACACAAAAATATTTGACGCCAGATCAATCTGCAATCGGCTCGATCGCACATGTTTGGTTTCTTTTTTTTTCCAATATTATCAATTAATATTAAACAAATCACAAATATAATTCGTTTTTATTTAGTTTTTTAGGCTAATAATGGCTTTTTAGAGTATTTTTTTATTAGTGCCTCATTACCCGCATATTCGGGTAATATGGCTCGTTTTGGACATTTACAAAATGGCTTGTTTTTACATGAAGATGACCTTGTATAGAAAAACCGTATATGGTGGAAAGGTAGCCAAATACCAAACCTTTAAAATTGCGCCTTAGGTTTCTCGATATTCCAATCCGATTTTAACAGACAAAATAACTAGTACCAAAATACCCGACACTCCCTTATATTTTTGTCACCATTTGTGAAATTTTTTATGAACAAAATGGACGAAAATCGGCAAAAATCGAAAATTGTAATTGTAATTGTAAAAAATATTTGAAAAGAACTTTTTGGAACATTTTTTTGCATATTTTCCACATATTTAGTAAAAAATTCAGATTTTTATTGAGCTTTTCATAATTTATGTATTAATTATGGGTTTTAGCTCGTGTTCCAAAAAATTAATTTTGGAAAGGGAGTACAACAACTAAGCAAAAAACTCAGTCTGGCAGAGTGTACAGCTGTTTCGGATCCAGCCACGGATCCTCGTCAGCACTCTTTATGCATTCTATTTTATCCAAGCGACGCTATAAGTAAGTATTGGTATGACGCACAAGAGAATTACTTCTCCTTTGCATCACACGCCAACTCACTGAAGCAGCGAATGGTAAAATGCAGCAAACTGAATTTTTACTTGTTGTTGTATAGCAACCTACTACTATGCCTGGTTGAAGAATTTAGTCAAAGTCCCAGCAAGCAAGTTGCATGGCAAATGAATTTTTACATTGTGTGTGCTCTGATACACACACAACAATTCACTTGCCAGAAAATACAAAAACAACAAAATTGTTTTTGGTTTAATTGGCGTACCCTCCATATGTTTATTTAGTAGTAGGTTGCTATACAACAACAAGTAAAAATTGAGTTTGCTGCATTTTACCATTCGCTGCTTCAGTGAGTTGGCGTGTGATGCAAAGGAGAAACAATTCTCTTGTGCGTCATACCAATACTTACTTATAGCGTCGCTTGGATAAAATAAAATGCATAAAGAGTGCTGACGAGGATCCGTGGCGGGATCCGAAACAGCTGTACACTCTGCCAGACTGAGTTTTTGCTTAGTTGTTGTACTCCTCTTTCCAAAATGAATTTTTTGGAAAATGAGCTAAAACCCATAATTAATACATATTTTCCACATAAATAAATCAAAACCCCCTAATGTGAGTTTTTTATGCATCCATAATTTCACGAATAAAAACTTTTTTTTTTTTAATAACATTTTTTATTTTTAAAATTGGAAAAATAGCATTTTTTGTATTCTGGGTTATTTATGACCACTAAATATTTACTTTATTGGGTTGAGATGTTTAGCAGTATTGTAGCTAGGGTTAAATATAATATTTTTATTGAAGATACTAACACGATATAACTAAAAAATTCTGTAAGTAGAAAAATAGTTTTTGACAACATTTGGACCATCCAAAAATGAAAAAAAAATGAGTTAGAAAAGTCAAAACATCAAGATTTTCGAGTTATTAAAAAAAACTACGAATAAAATTGTTTGTGTTTAAAATTTTTTCTTTAAGAAAAAAAAATGTATATTTATTTCAGGAGAAAATTTGTATTTTCAGTCTTAGCTAACGCACAAAAAATAATTATTTAATAAAAATAATTAAATAAAACTGAAAACTGATACAAAATTAATTTCACAAACCCTTCTTAAGCATATTTTGAATTGAATTGTGTCTTTCCTATAGAAACGGAAACTTAAATACTGAAAATGAATAAATTCATTAATTTGTACCTTTCGTGTGATATTTACAAGAGTATAAAAGGATTGAAGTGAGATTGACGTGAAGCGGTCGGTGGTTGCGAGCAGAGTGCCCGAACTCATCCGCCGGCTACAGGCATGAAGGGGTCATAAAAAGAACATTTCAAAGTTATCGATATTAGTACTTCTTCAATTCGCTTCATTAGACATAGGGTGATACAATTCATAATATTTTAAAACTAAGGTTTAGGGTTTAAACATTCCGGCCCCTTTGCACCTGTGCAACAGCCAATGAATCCTTAAGTTGTTCAAGCGCATTTAGTGCTGAAATCACCAATCGAAGGCCCCTTCGTTGATTCGTTTCCAAACCGCCAGCAGTTAAATGGATAGTCCGACGTTTGTGAGATTGATCACGACGTGCTATGTTTATGCGGTGTAATTATAGTAACTACGCGAGTGGCAGTACACATAGCTTTACAATTGGCCGTTTCAAAACGCCGCACTGTGCACTTTTTCTACTTGAAAAGTAGCAATAAATAATTTCAAAAAATTTTAAAAATTTGCTGATTTTACAAATTTTTGTTGTGATTCTTATTGCAAATTTTCTGAATTTCTCAAATATGGTTTCGATTTCCGTGTATATTTTGTGGTTTTGGAGATACAGTAGCTGGAAGTTAGGCAATTTAAATTTTGTTTTGTTTTTCAAAATATAAAAAAACTAGAGAGTGGACTATCTTCGGCTATACCGAAGCTGAAATACCCCCACACTGTAGGAAGAAGTACCTCGAATATAAAAAAATGTGGTCTCAAGACCCTATTTTGAGCCAATTATAGGTGGTTTTGGAGCCCGGACCATGTCCAAAATCCATTTCTAAAAATTTCCAATCAAATCCACAAAAAAAAAAATTGGTCTCAAGACCCCATTTAGACCCTTATATATGTGGCTTCGGAACCTCGGACCATGTCAAAAATACGTTTCTAAACATTTCCAATCGAATACAACCATAAAAAAGACTTGCAAAATGTTTACCTTTTTTTTCGGTGTATGGGAGCCACGCCCAGTTTTTATCCGATTTGGCGGACATCGCAGGACAAGCAGCAAACGCAGAAAAATGTATGATGCAGTTGGAAAAATAAGTCTGAACGAATCAGTCGAAATTTTAAAATCTCATTTACGCAATCAACACGAAAATGATAAGATTCAGGGACGTAACCAGAAAAACATTTCGGGGGGTTTTCATAAAAATTTGAACTGAAGAAAAAAACCGTAAATTAAAAAACAAAATTTTTTTTTTTTTTTTTAATAGTAATTTTATTCAAATGAATCACCTAATAATAACTTAGGTCTAACAATGATTTTTCAAAAATACAGAAATTCAGCTTATTTTTATAATATTCAGATTAAAACTATTTGCCCTATATCCATTGATTTAGGCAATGTAGAGTTTTCGTAACTAATATATGGGGAATATATTAGTTTCGTTTGAGACGAGAGGGATTCAGAGGTCTCAGTAAATTTCTAGCTAGAATGTTTGGGTGAAACATGAGCTTCTGCTTGTACTTCGATGTAAATTTCGGAATTTCGTCTTTTACTGCAGGTATATTGAGGTCTCTGTGGATGTTAGTATTTTTTATATACCAAGGGGCTCTGGTAATTTGTCTCAGGATTTTAGATTGGACTCTCTGGAGTTTTTCCACGTTCGAGGGAGAGGCAGTGCCCCAGAGTTCAATTCCATATGTCCATATGGGTTTTATTATACTTTTGTATATTTGGACTTTGTATGTGAGATTTAGGTTTGATGCCCTTGAGATTAGCCAATTTAGTTCCAATTGCTTTAATTTGATCTGAGTGATTTTGGATTCAATATGTTTATGCCATTTGAGTCGGCGATCGAGATGCATTCCAAGATATTTGGTTTCGGAACTTTCAGGGACGACTTGGCCGTTTATCTTCAGAGCAGGACACTGCCCCTTCTTAGAGTGAAGGTTAAGTGACAGCTTTTGGATTCATTGAGCTTGATTTTCCATCGATGTAGCCAATTACTTAGAGTGTCCAAGTGTTTTTGCACGTATAGAGATGCCATGTCTGGGTTTGAGTGAGAGCACATGATAGTAGTGTCATCAGCAAAAGTCGATATGAGAGTTCTATCTTTTTTGGGCATATCTGCAGTATAGAGAATATATAGCAGGGGCGCGAGGACACTGCCTTGTGGTACTCCGGCCAGTATTTCGTATTTTCGGGAGACAAAGCTTTTGTATTTTACTACAAATTTTCTATTCGTGAGGTAGTTTTTGAGTAGACAACGCATATTAGCGGGAAGAATATGCTGTAGTTTGTAAATAAGTCCTTCGTGCCAGACTTTATCGAAGGCCAGGGTGATATCGAGGAAAACAGCGGAGCAATACTGTTTATTTTCGAAAGTGCCTTTTATTGAGTCAACAATGCGGTGCACTTGCTCAATAGTGCCATGGTGATCGGGAATCAATTGTTTTTCTAGAATTTTCGGTAGAATCTATTTTATTAAAAGTTGTTCGAAGTGTTTCGATATTACAGAGAGCAAACTTATAGGCCGGTATGACGTCACATTACTGGGATCTTTTCCAGGTTTGGGAATCATTGTAACTTGAGATAGTTTCCAATCATCTGGGTAGTGACATGTTCTGTTTAGCTTACCACGAGGTTTCGGTTGTTATGGGATAACTGTTTTGTCCAGTGAACTGAACTCTTTATTTATAGTTTAAAATCTACTTAGAAATTACAAATAATACCTTATAAAATAAATACCTACAAATACATACGAATACCTTAAAACTACCTATGTACACGATGCGATTGCGGTCCCATCGTGTGTATAATAAACGGTCCGCCCAAGCAACGCACTAATTATCTATTTCGCGGAACAAAGGATCTTTTTATTGGGCCTCATTATCGGCCGAGACAGATCCTATTTAGTTGTGTACATTTGTATTTGTACACTTCCGCTGTGTATGTGGAATTTCCATCCAGACTGACAAACTGCTACCAGATGTGGAAATTACCCGTTTCTGTATCACTTCAAAGAGAAGGACCATAAAAAAACTATATTGCGGGTATTTACAAACTCACCAACTATTGGTATCATTTCTGTAAATACCGACCGCAACTACCTATGTCTTCGTTGCTTGGTGCCGTTCTTTAATTTAGCATAATTAAACATATTGCCTACTTTGAAAGACTCAAGTCTTTTAATACTATTGTCCTCTCTTGGACATGTTTACATGTTTTTGTTTTCTTTTCTTGATATACATTTTTGATTTTACGTATAATTGTGTGTCTTGCCCGCCTTAAAAGGCTTAAGTCTTTTAATAATTTTGTCCCTTTTTTTGGACATCCTTAACAAAAATATAAATTTTTTATATAGTGTTTACATACATTTTTTTTTTTTTAATATGAGGCGCTACAAACCTTACAAGATGCAAATAACTTAATTACAATTTAGATTACTTTTGATAATTTTTCTTATTTTTGTGTTTTGATTTTTTGTTTGATAGTGCAAGAAATAAATATCTTACTGTAGCACTATTCTATGTTGAAAAGAAAACTTAAATCAATCAGAACTTAAAACTAACAAGGGGTTGCTTCTTAAACAACATAATAAAACATAAAAATAATTATATCGATAAAACATTTCTTTCTTTTTTTTTTTCTTTTTTTTTTTTTTTTGAAATGTTTGTATCGAAATTTTAAATCTTAAAAAAATTAAAAAATGTGATTCCACACAGTGGTTAATTGTCAAGCGGCTACGGCCGCCATGAAAATGAATTCAAATTAACAAAAGAAAATTTTGTATTTATAGATTTATGCTTATAAGCTTTGTTTTAAATAAAATTTGGCATACTCAAATACTAATTAAAATATGTAAACTGTGTAAAAACTAGAGAGTGGACTATCTTCGGCTATACCGAAGCTGAAATACCCCCACACAGTAGGAAGAAGTACCTTGAACATAAAAAATTGTGGTCTCAAGACCCTATTTTGAGCCAATTATAGGTGGTTTTGGAGCCCGGACCATGTCCAAAATCCATTTCTAAAAATTTCCAATTAAATCCACAAAAAAAAAAAAAATTGGTCTCAAGACCCCATTTAGACCCTTATATATGTGGCTGCGGAACCTCGGACCATGTCAAAAATACGTTTCTAAACATTTCCAATCGAATACAACAATAAAAAATTTTTACCTTTTTTTTCGGTGTATGGGAGCCACGCCCAGTTTTTGTCCGATTTGGCTGATTCTCGAACTTGATCTCAGTATTCACGAGAAAAACATGTAAAAAAAGTTTCAAGTCGATATCTCCAAAACTGCGACCGCTATCGTGCGGACGGACAGACGGACAGACGGACAGACGGACAGACGGACAGACGGACAGACGGACGGACAGACAGACGGACATCGCTAAATTGACTCAGGAGGTGATACTGATCAAGAATATATATACTTTTCCATACCGGACACGCCTCCTTATGGGCGTTACAAACGTTGTGACAAAGTTAGTATACCCTGCCACAGTGAGTGTGGGGGTATAAATATATGTTATATTGATTTTGAATTTACTCTACCCTAACTGTGGTAAGGTAATGGCTGCTGGTAGATAGGTGGTGGACATCTGGCACAGTTTTCGGAAGATGATGATTACTGCTACGATGATTACCAGCATTATAACCCATGTTGTCAGACTTGAACCATAATGAGCTACGTGGTGAAAATCCAACGCCGTTGGAAATCCTAATATCGTCTTTTGTGTTGGGATGTTCTGAATTTGAAACGATTCTATATCTCCCATTAGTTGAATATGTTTGATATTTGGCATATGATGCGTTAGATTCAGGATCGGAATGATGTAACTGACATTCGTTGTGTATACGTCATATGCCCATAGGTTGACATCGGTCGTTTGTAGATAACAGTCAGGATTCATTTGTAACATACCTTGACCTTCAAGGCTCACTATCTGATGATTCTCGTTGCACTTTATTTCAGCTTGAGTCTCTTCACCCATCGAAAAAATCCAAGAATTAGTCGCATAGAGTTGACGCCAAAAATTACGCAAAGGCACAATGTTTATCTCGCAGTCCCGAGGAAACCTTCGCTGCTTTAAGAATAGTTGAACTTCGCATCTGGAGTCGGCTCTTATGTTGTATAAAGGATGTGTCTGCGGGCATAGCAGAATCTTCTTCATTTGTTGACAATGTTGAAACTTATCGCCCACCATCCCATAATACACTGTTTTTCTCGCATCTAATAGTATGTAATCAAATGCAGGCTTAATACTCACGAAATACCCGTCATGGAATGTAGGATACGAATATATTGCATACGCTCGCATCTTTTCTTTGTTAACTAGTGGAATTCGAATGTTGAACAAAATGAATTCTGCGGTTGTTCTTGTGGTTGTTTTTGCAATCTTTGCAAGCTCCATCGGATTATTGTCAGGCAACATTAAGTTTTCGTTGATATTAGAAGTGATTAGGCCTATTTGTTTTTGGAATTTTTGCAACGGCAGTATTTTTGCCATAAAATTGCCTTTCGAGTTCCAGATGACGTCGATTAAGTCTCGCTGAATCTCCTCGAATGATTCCACCGCCACCAGAGTACTTGTTATTGCGCTAAGTATCACTTCATTATCCATTTGTTTATTTATTGCCTCATTCAGTGTATGTACTGAGTTGTTGATGAATTGAAAATTCTTCCATACCACCTCATGTTGTTGCTTCAGTATGTCCGATGTTAAATCTTGAATAGACGTTTGCTTTTCTATTAGATCTAACATGTATTTCTCATTTGACTGGCTTTGTTGAATCTGTTGCACCAATCCTTGGGCGTGTTCCTCATCCATCAGTCCAAATATTGAATGAAGAACACCACCCATAAATCCCAAAGGCGCCCTTCGAACTCGCCGGCTCTTCTTCGAGTTGATTAGCGTGATGACTTCATTATTTTGGGCGATGCGCTGATACCTTGCTGTGAGTTGTTCGATCGTCGCTGCCATATATACATCGTCGGAAAGTGATGCCTCCATGGATTTAACCAGCTGCATTGACTCGTCCAATTTGTCCCTATAACTCCAATAATCCGTCATGTTCACATGTACCACAATATTCCATGCAGTTTTTGTCAGCCCTATTACCTCCACTTCTTCAAAAAATATTCCTGCTTTATCTTTAAAATAGTCAATATTCACAAGCCCTTTTACTACAGGGAAAATCATTAAATACGACAATAATATAAGCATACAATTTTTGTTTTTAATCCTACTGGATCTTCTTACATCTTTGTTTTCACTATTACTACTATTATTTTTTTCTTTTGTTTTTTCATTTGTTTTTTCTTTTTCATTTGAATTATTTTCATCCGTAGGAAAAGGACAAACATTGTGTACCGATCGTCTCGATATACCAGTGCTTGTTCTTACATCTACCATTCGACACAATCCATCAACTCCACAGATTGTGTTAATAACTCGTCCCCTCCTCCAATTTATCATGGCCAAATTTTCTTCTTTCAAAAGAACAAGACTGCCTACTTCAATGTTATCGGACGGACGCTGCCATTTATACCTTTTTTGCAACTCACTCAAATATTCGGTTGACCATATTCTCCAAAACTCTTGGGTATTGTTTTGCACTGCTTTCCAGTGATCCCGCAGCCCGTGATAACATTGATTATCACTTCTATCAACAAACGTTGAAAAAGATTCTCCTATAAGAAAATGACCTGGAGTTAAAACTTGAAAATCATTCGGATCATCGGACAATGGCATAAGTGGCCTTGAATTTAGAATTGATTCTATCTGAGCCATCAAGGTACACATTTCTTCAAATGTCATAATGCCTTCCACGACTCTATAGAAATGTTTCTTCACTGATTTCACTGCAGCCTCCCACAATCCCCCCACATGAGGAGATCTGGCCGGAATATTTATCCATTGAATTTCTTTTTCCCCACAAAATCTTTCAATGGCCTCCGAATGTTTTTTGTTCTTGAACAATTGATATATTTCATTTAGGCTATTCGCAGCCCCAATGAAATTAGTTCCATTGTCAGAATAAATTTTCTGTGGACAACTACGCCGTGCCACAAATCTTTTTAATGCTCCAATGAATGCTGCTGAACTTAAGTCAGAAACGACTTCCAAATGGACCGCTTTCGTCGAAAAACAAACAAATACACAAACATAAGCTTTATCCGTTTTTTTTCCTCGCACTTTGTAATGTATTGTTATTGGCCCCAAAAAATCGATGCCTACATTTAAAAAAGGTCGTGTCTTGATCAACCTATCCTTTGGTAAATTCCCCATAAGTTGATGTAAAGGTCTTGGATTAGCGCGAAAACATCTGTAGCATTTATTTGCAATTTTCTTTGCTAATTGTTTTCCTCTTAATGGCCAAAACCTTTGTCTTATGATTGCTAATAGTCCCTGTGGTCCTATGTGCAAATGTTTGACATGCAATTCCGTTACTAATAGCACTACTAATTTGTCGTCATATGGAAGTAAAATTGGATGCTTCGATTCATAAGCTAATCTACTATTCTCTATTCTACCTCCTACCCTTAATATCCCTTCTTCATCTATAATAGGATACAATGTTAAGATTTTTGAATCCGACGGTAGTATCTTATTTGCATTTAGCGCTTTAATCTCCTTTTTAAAATGTTTCTGTTGAATATTTTTTATTAGAACTACCAATGCTTTTTGTTTATAAATTAGCCACTGTTTTTGGCATCTTTTTTTCGCAATGTCAACAAAACGTAAAATCTGAGCTACTACATTCCTTAAAAACTCAAAACTATTTTTGTGACGAATAGTATCTATAAAAGAACCGGATCTTATTAGTGCACCAACCACTTTACTCTTTTTAACTTCCAGTGTCAAGGAGTCACAGCTTTGCGGACAAAGCCATTCCTGACCCTTTTCTTCTCTCAGAAACAATGGTCCATCTAACCACATATTACTGTCTATAAGCTCACTTGGTAGCGAGCCTCTTGACACAATATCCGCTGGATTTTCTTTAGTTGGAACATACCTCCATTCCTTAATATCGGTCTCGCTTTGTATTTGTGCCACCCTATTTGCAACAAATACCTGTAATACTGCTGGTTCCAATTTGAGCCAGCTTAAAACTATGGACGAATCTGTATAATAAAATTTAGAAAAATTGTTGATTTTCAAACTCTCAATTACCTTTTTCATTAACTCAGTCAATAAAACTGCAGCACACAACTCCAATCTGGGTAGCGTCAACATCTTTATTGGAGCTACTCGTGATTTAGCTGTTGCTAGTCGTACTGACACCTCCCCATTTTCATTTGAGGTTTTTACATAAATTACCGCTCCATACGCCTTGATGGAAGCATCGGAAAATCCATGTAATTCAATAACTTTATGTTGGTCACAAAATAAGTGTCGTTTAATTTTTATTTCATTAAGTTTTGGTAATTCACTTTTAATTTTGTTCCAAGTCATCAATATATCTTGTGGTACCTTTGAATCCCAATCAATTTTTGACTTCCATAGCTGCTGTAATAAAATTTTCGCAGTTACAGTTACCGGATTCACTATCCCCAGTGGATCAAATAGCTTGGAAATGTCTGACAAAATAGTTCTTTTTGTGACTACTTCTCCATTTTCCCAATTACATTTCATGCTTAACTCATCTTCTAGAGGATTCCATACTACCCCTAAAGTTTTTATTGTCGATACATTTTCCAAACCGATATCCAAACATCCCTCTCTATCCTGAATTGGAATGTTGGACAACAAATCTGGATGATTTGCACACCATTTTCGCAACGGCATTCCATATCCTTGCAAAATTTTATTTATATTGCCCTGCATTTCTACCACACTTTTTAAGCAATCCCCACCAGTCATTAAATCATCCATATAAAAATCATTTTTAATGATATCCGCGACTTTTGGATTACTTTTCCGTTGTACATCAGAAATTTTTTCCAAGCATTTTACAGCCAAATATGGCGCCGATGCTGTCCCATAAGTAACTGTATTTAAGGAATAAATTTTGAGTTCCTCTTCTGGACTCCACCGCCAGTATATTAGTTGATATTTTCTATCTTTTTCTGCAACCCAAATTTGCCTATACATTTTTTCGATGTCTGCTGAAAAAACATATTTATGTTTCCTAAACCTCAAAAGAATGTTAAATAACTCTTCCTGCAATCTTGGGCCTACATATAATATATCATTTAATGACACATTTGTAGTCGATTTGCAAGAAGCGTCAAATACTACTCGTAATTTGGTTGAGGTACTCTCTGGTCGTAATACACAATGATGTGGTAGAAAATAGCAACTTTCTTTCAATTTTAATTCTTTTTGAATTATTTCCATATGTCCCAATTCCATATACTTTTTCATAAATTCCTGATACTGCAATTTTAACTCTGTATTCTTTTCCAATTTATTTTCTATAGAATAAAATCTACGCTTTGCAATAATTCTAGAATCTCCCAACAAATTACTTTTTTCTTTAAATGGAATACTTACTTCAAATTTTCCATCCTGTCCTATTTTAGTCGTCTTGTTGAAAATCTGCTCACACTTGATTTCCTCCTTTGTCATCCTTTTCTTGCACGGAAGCTCTTCTACCTCCCAAAATTTTTGGAGCATCGTATCCGTATTTTCCTGCAAACTGGATATAGTCATGCAACGTACAGCAGACGCCGATATGCGAGCAGATCCACTTACTATCCAACCTAATTTTGTATTTTGCAACATAAAGTTGCCATCCTTATCCCGAATTTGTCCTGTTGACAAAATGTCGAAGAATATTTCTGATCCAATCAGCATATCTACTCCTCTCGGAATATGGTATTTTGGATCTGCTAACTGAATTCCATTCGGATACTCACCTGTTTCCACCATTCGTTCAGGCAAATCCGACAAAATCTTAGGCATCACCAACATTTCCAAATTCGTCTTATATCCCGAAGTTTTGGATCTAATGGTTACACTAACCCGTTCATTCACCTTAGCTTTACTTTTCCCTAGACCCTCAATAGTAGTTGATGTACCAGAAGCTTTTAATTTCAACTTGTTTTTAAAAGCCTTTGTCATCAAACAGACTTGGGACCCATTATCGAGCAAAGCCCGACAATCCATCCAATTTCCTAATCCGTCAGCCACCTGAACTATGGCTGTGGACAATAATATACATTTATTTATTTCTTTAATTTTATCTTTAACCACAGCAGTTTTAGACTGCGTTTTCTTATTTTCCCTATGTAGTAGAGAATGATGACCATATTTACATATTCTACAGTTATATTCACTACTACATGTTACACTCATGTGTCCGCTTTTCAGACATTTTTTGCATAAATTGTTCTCTTTTACCTTATTCCATCGTTCGATAATGGAAAGTCCTCTAAATTTGGAACATTGATTCAAAAAATGTCCCGTTAAACATCCCATTAAACATTTCTCACCACTTAGCACGAATCCCTTTTTCCTAGGCTGCTCCCCAAGATTTCCATCCCTTTTGTTGGAAAATTCTTGGGTCGCCTCTAAAATACAAACTTCGCGCTCGAGAAATCCGAGCAAGTTGTCGACCCTTGGTAATTTCTTTGAGTTAACTAAAGAGGCCTCAAATTTTACTCTTAATGCTCCATCCATTTTCCTTTGTAGGATGAAACATATCAAGGACTGAAGCAGTTCTTCTGCTCCAATCCCAAATGCGTGCAATGCTTGAAGACTTTCGTTTATCATCTCTTGAAAGTCTTGCACACTTTTTGCGTCAGATCTGACAGCAGGAGCCTCAATCAGCTTTTTAAAGTAAATTGAAGTTATTGCTCTTTGATTTGTGTATTTATCATTAAGCAACTTCCATGCAATATCGAAATTTGCATCCTTTGATGGCAAATTTACAATAATGCTTGCTGCCGATCCTTTCACCTTCGCTTTCAATATACACATCTTTTGTGTATTTGAAATCGATTTTGATACTACTAATTGTTGGAACAATTCCTTGAATGTGTCCCATTCAGAGTATTTACCATCGAAAACTGGTATATCTATTTGTGGTAAAGGGAAGGGGCAAGTATCAATATTCCCTTTCTTTAGTGAAGCAACTTTTTCCCTCAACCCGTAATACACTTCAGTTAGCTCGTCATCAGAGTAGAATTCCATATATTTGAGGTAAGTTTCCTCAACTAAGTCTAATTTCTTTTCCACTGTTTCTATGGAATCCTTCCCTTCCCCACAATTACTAACCTTTTCATCTAATATGTCCAACACATGTTGGAATTTTCTCCCTATCCATGGTAGTGGAGCAACTGACCGTTTCTGGTCAAACTCCCCTGACCCCTTTTGGTCAGGTTTACCTGACCCCTTTTTGTCAGGCTCACCTGACCCCTTTTGGTCAGGTTTCACTACCGGTTCAGGACTGATTGTTACTGTATTTAACAACTTATAAAAATTAGAAATGTGACCTCTTACCTGGTCTGCATACTTCTGCTTGAAGTATGCATTTCTTTCCATAGTGACTTCTGCCGCGACTAACTCTTGGTCGTTAGCCTCGAACCGCTGGGACAGTTCCGTTACCCAGGACCTCATCTCCTGAAACCGTCCCACATTTATGCTTGTGGCAGCCTCCTTGGCCAGCTTGTTGTACCCAGAAGCTATCTCCGCCCCGATAGCTTCTTGGTTCTTCACTATCTGCTCCATTTTATACAAAACAAAACACTAGCACAGTTGTAATTAATAAATTAAAATTTTTTTTTTTTCTTTTACAACAAACACTAAACACTAGTGCAGTTGTAATTTAAAACTTTTATTTTTTTTTATATATTACAACAAACACTAAACACTAGCGCAGTTGTAATTTAAAACTTTTATTTTTTTTTTTATATTTTACAACAAACACTAAACACTAGCGCAGTTGTAATTTAAAACTTTTATTTTTTTTTTATATTTTACAACAAACACTAAACACTAGCGCAGTTGTAATTTAAAACTTTTATTTTTTTTTATATTTTACAACAAACACTAAACACTAGTGCATTTAAAACTTTTATTTTTTTTTTTATATTTTACAACAAACACTAAACACTAGCGCAGTTGTAATTTAAAACTTTTATTTTTTTTTTATATTTTACAACAAACACTAAACACTAGCGCAGTTGTAATTTAAAACTTTTATTTTTTTTTATATTTTACAACAAACACTAAACACTAGTGCATTTAAAACTTTTATTTTTTTTTTTATAACTCAACTTAAACACAATGCAATTTTTTTTTTTTTTTTTTTTTTTTAGACAAAAAACACGAATTCTAACACTTTTACGCGTATTTAAATCACGGGGTCACCAATTTGTTTAGCTTACCACGAGGTTTCGGTTGTTATGGGATAACTGTTTTGTCCAGTGAACTGAACTCTTTATTTATAGTTTAAAATCTACTTAGAAATTACAAATAATACCTTATAAAATAAATACCTACAAATACATACGAATACCTTAAAACTACCTATGTACACGATGCGATTGCGGTCCCATCGTGTGTATAATAAACGGTCCGCCCAAGCAACGCACTAATTATCTATTTCGCGGAACAAAGGATCTTTTTATTGGGCCTCATTATCGGCCGAGACAGATCCTATTTAGTTGTGTACATTTGTATTTGTACACTTCCGCTGTGTATGTGGAATTTCCATCCAGACTGACAAACTGCTACCAGATGTGGAAATTACCCGTTTCTGTATCACTTCAAAGAGAAGGACCATAAAAAAACTATATTGCGGGTATTTACAAACTCACCAACTATTGGTATCATTTCTGTAAATACCGACCGCAACTACCTATGTCTTCGTTGCTTGGTGCCGTTCTTTAATTTAGCATAATTAAACATGTTCTGAGAATCGCGTTAAATATGTGCAATAAGTGGGTTATTGCAACTGTTGGCAGTTCTTTTATCATTGTTCGCGTTATCAAGTCCGGTCCTGGTGCTTTTTTCGGGTCCAAGCTTTTGTTTATTGCCTCCATAAGTTCGTTTTTTTTAATCGCGATTGTACAAGAGGTATTATATGGGATTAATGTTGGTATTGGGATATCACCAGCTGTCGTGTTCGGGGTGAACACGGTTTTTAGGTGGTTGGCAAAAGCTGCACCCTTTTCTCCATCGCTTCTGGCCCAGTTTCCATTTGGCAGCCTTATAGGGGGTTCTGTCAGTATTGGTTTTTTCATATTTTTTGCAGCTCGCCAGAGCGAGTAGTTTGTTGATTTTGTGGGTGCGAGATGTTCAATAAATAGCTGGAATTCTCTTTCGGATCTCCTCTCAAGCTGCTTTTTTAGAATTCGAGAAACATCATTAAGCTGTTTTTTCAGATTTGGGGATCTGTTGTTTTGCCAATCGCGACGTATTTTCCTTTTATTTTTTATTAACTGCTCTATGTCCTTTGGAGTACACTTTGCATAGCTGCGAGTTGAACTTTTTGGGATTTGGGCGGGAGTGGCCGCTGCAGCTGCTTGGGAAAGCAAGAGTGTGAAATTTCTAACAGCTGTGTGAATTTCAACTTTCGTTTTTAGTGGCACATTAGGGATAATGTGGGAGCTTATATACTTTCGATATTTGAGCCAGTTTGTGAGTTTGCTGGTCAATTTATCTGGTGGATTGGCCTCAGAACTTGGCGCATACTTTATTGTGATAATAGTAGACGTATGGTCTGATGAGAGATCTAGAGAGGATTCAATAAACAATTGGCTCCTTTTACAGTTTTGAAGACTGCAAAGTCAATGACATCGGGGGTTTTGCGACTGTCAGTTGGCCAGTAAGTTGGCGTGCCAGAAGAGATCACGTCAAGACCGAGTCTGTTGACAGTGTTCAACAGGAGCCTGCCCTTTGGCGATATAAGGCGAGAAGCCCAATATGTATGTTTGGCGTTGAAATCGCCGGCAACAGGATACTTTTGTCCAAGAGAATGGAAAAAAGTCTGGAATTGTTGCTCAGATATTTTGTGTTTGGGCGGGCAGTATATAGCTGTTAATGTTAGGCCTTTTGAGTATTCATCGAGAGAAATACTTGTCGCTTGAATATATTCTGTGCAATAATTCTGGAGAGCGTAATGTTTTATACGACTTTTAATGAGAATGGCGGTTCCACCTCTAGCGTTTCCGCTTGGATGCTTTGTGTCATAGAGTCTGTATCCTGGTAAATTGAAAAAGTGTTTTTCAGTGAAGTGTATTTCAGAAATTAGCATAACGTCTATGCTGGACTCTTTCAAGAACTCGAGAAGTTCTAGTTTGTGATGACACAGGCCGTTTGCATTCCAGAATGATATTTTTAAACCATTCATGGCTTAGACATGAGATGTTGTAGTAAAAGACTTTGATTCTTTATCATTTCTTGCTTCATATTTTGCATACCAGACATAAATTGAGACATATTTTGCATGAATATTTGTAGAGTTTGTTCAAGGCTACTACTAGGAGGAGCAGGTTGCGCGTGCACAGTGGCAGAGTGACCGCTTTTTAAGGCACTGGCGTAGGAAACGCCTTGTTTTGTAAGTGGGTTTGCGAAGGATTGTGCAGCGGATAGCGTAGGAAATTTTTGGGTTTTCCATGTTTCATGTTTTTGCGTCGCATTTTTTTTTTTTTTTTTTTTTTTGACGACGAATCCCAACGGTCCCACTAACCCGCCCAACCGACCGAGGGGCACATCCGCATGACGCACGGATTTGGTGACCGAACAGCCGTAATCCGGATTACGCTGTGTAACCGATCGCGGGTAAACATATTTGGAAATTCGTTTCAGCTACAGATTAAAATCATCAGCTGATAAAACGCATATTAATAAAACGCGAATTAGGTTATGAATGCAAGAGAGAATTCTTCCAAACATAACATAATATAAGATTAACGTGATAATAAACAATAGAATTAAAAGAAAATATTATGAAGCATCAGAATTCATGCGACGAATATGAATTTGATCAAATATGATTTTTGCCTACTTTACGATATTAGACTTAACAAAAATACAAAGACAAAACAATCCAAACAGTTAATTTACGCGACAAAGATTACAAATATTAATTTTAGTATTTTGTTTTTTTATACGAAATATAAAAAATCAAATACAAATAGAACAGTTAAGTAAACGGAACGAATGTGAATTCAGCTAAAAATTTTGTTTTATTTGTATACAATATACAGTAAAAAACAAAATTCTGCTGAAATATAAATATAAAATACAACAAAAATACAACACTTTCAAAAAATCGACAATGCCGATCTTTGTGGAGTTTGGCAACCCTGTCATTTCGTTAGACCCTAAGAGGTCCAAAAACTCAAAGAGCAACAAAGGCTTAAGTGTGATCAAGTGCATTTAAAATAAAAGTTTTAGTTTTATTAAGTGAATCTGACAGGTCAAAGACAGAATACAGGCTATTAAAATCGCTACAAATACAACGAAAAGGTTCATTCTGCGCGTAATTAGAGCGGCACATACTTAATATCAAAGGAATGAAAGATCTAGAACGACGGGTTGGGATATTAAAATCAATTTCTTGAAGCAAAAATGTAGAATTCAGAGAGCCATTTATCAATTTAATCAAAAATGTTACATTAAGCATCGTTCTTCTATTTTTTAGAGTAGGGATGTCCAAGAGTTTTAAACGATTTTCGTATGGAGGTAGGTTCTGATTCGGATTCCAGCGAAGGTTTCTTAAAGCAAATAATAAAAATTGTTTTTGAACCGATTCAATTCTATCAGAGTGGCAGTTGTATTGTGGATTCCACAAGACTGATGCATATTCCAAAATTGGTCTTACAAGTGATATGTAAAGACTTTTGGTAACGAATGGGTCATTAAATTCTTTTGACCATCTTTTAATGAAACCTAGAACACCCCTCGCCTTATTCACACATAAGTCAATATGTAGATGAAAGCGAAGTTTTGGATCCATAGTAACACCCAGGTCCACGAAAGTAAAAACCTTTTCTAGATTACAGTTATTTATATGATACAGCGATGAAAGTTGGTGTCTTCTAGCAAATGTCATAAATTTACATTTTTTCAGGTTCAGTTCCATTAAGTTATTATCACACCAGATAGCTACACTGGTCAGATCTGATTGTAACAACTTATGTTGATCTAAGATGTCATAGGATAGAAACAATTTAACGTCATCAGCATACAACAGTACATTCGAATGTTTAATGACAGAAGGAAGGTCATTTATAAAAAGATTAAACAGAATAGGACCTAAGTGACTTCCTTGAGGAACTCCAGAGGTGACATCTATAGTTTTTGATGTTGATGATTCGAATAACACCTGTTGCTTCCGAATTTGTCAGATACGATTCTACCCATTTTAAAAGAAGATCTGGGAATCCGTATCTTTTAAGCTTTTCAATCAACAAATAATGATTAACTTTATCAAAAGCTTTAGTAAAATCAGTATATATGACATCTGTTTGAAGATTCTTTGAAAATCCCTTTATTGTTAATGAAGAAAATTCCAATAAATTTGTAGATGTTGATCTACCTCTCAGAAAACCATGCTGTGAAGGAGATATTAAAGTTGTGACCGAGTGAACCAATTGCTTTGTAACAACTTGTTCAAATAACTTTGGTATTGTGCTAAGTTTAGCAATACCTCTATAGTTAGATACGAATGATTTGGTTCCACTTTTATAAAGAGTCTTTTTTGCGTCTTTTTTATGAAGCTTTGATAGACTGCACAGCCTCTATAGTTAGCAGTGTGATTGCCACCGCAATTACTAAATTTTTTAATAGTGGAATCCTCTTCAATTGTGATTTTGCGATGTAGCAGATATCTGAGCGAGTATATCGGGTGGGGTTCACTTTTTTTAAGCAATTTTGAGTCGAACTCGTGTACTTATCCCCTGAGAATAGAAATCACGTGGAAGTTATTAGGACCAATATTTTGAGTTATATCTTTGATGAGCGAATTAGAGTTTCGCTCACGCAGGTAGATAGGTGGGGGTTTTTGCGATTTCGGCTTGGGATCCGAATCATTTTCTTCATCAAGAATCGCATATCGATTTTGCCCAAGCTCGAGAGATGGTTTAACGGGATTCGTCTTTTGAATTTTTGCGGAATGCCTATTCCCATTAGTGGGGGACGATAGTACTCGCTTTGCAAAGTAAATGTTGATTCCTGTCTGCACTGTCGGCATTTTGCTCTTTTGACCTGTAATAATGGAGCGAGTATGCGATTAGCGATTTCAGAAAATCCGCTATTCGTCTCACTTGAGTCAGGAATGGCGGTAAGGCCTACGGGGATTTCAATATATTTGCTAGGGGTATCAACCAAAGAAATTGACGATACAGAGTTACCTGTGTTTGCGTGTGCAGTATCGCTATGGGAACTCCACTGTATATCTGGCGAGGGAATTTGAATAGGTTGTTGTTGTTGTTTCGGAAGCAGCTGCTGCGCACCATCTTGCTGTGGAAGCTTTTGCTGCAGGGGTTGCAAAAGTTGTTGTTGTAGTTGCGCGGGATAAAGTTTTTGTTGATGAAGCAAATTCGAATTGTGATTTTATTTGGCAAAAATTTTCGTTTTGTTTTTAAATTTCACAAAAGTGTCCAAGCAAGTGATCGCGAGCCCTATGCAAACGCGTCACTGTACTATCGCACAAAGCCTCGGGGCTGTTTCAATATTTTTAGAGTAGAACTTCCGATATAAAAAATGGATTTTATGAGAGCAGATTTTTTATTCGCACAACCGATTGAACTGACGTCTTAAGTCAACAATAACAATCTTTCGATTTTTCATTAAAAAAAAATAAATAAAAAAATAAAAAAAAAAAATTTTCCAACGAAAACCCGAAGGAGAGTTTATGAAAAAAAAGATTCATTCTTAAATCAACGTATTGTGTTGTTACATTTTTGGTTTTATTGCATTTTTAATCACTAAAGAACATTTCTTTAAAACTAAACCGCTATATTTACCTATACAAATAAACCTCAAACTGTATTGAAAAATATTATTCTTCAAATACATGTATTTTTGGATTGGAGAACGAAAGTTGATATTTAATTGAAAAAACCTTTTTGAATAATTTGGCGTCATATTCTTTTTTGGTACACGAAAGTTTTCAGTTAAAAAATACATACTGAAGTTTCTCTTCAACTCTGTTAAATTTCATAATTTTTATTATTTTAGAGATTAAGGGAATCAAGGTAAATCAAGGAAATACTTGAATTATGTTAAATTTCATAACAATTCCATACAATTTTCTATTACTTCATTGATTTCGGAGAGATTTCGAACACCCTAAACCTCCCCCCTGGTTACGTCCCTGATAAGATTGCTATAATTTAAGAGTTGTTAAACAATAATTATGAAGCAATTGCAAATATGAAAGAAATTATTAATGTGTCTAAAAAAACTATCATGAATATACGACATTAGAAGCACTCGCATTATATATGGATTTAGGAATGTCATACCGACAATACAATATTGCGATCGTCTTTGATTAAGAAAAATTTTCACGGGTTACCATCTATTGAAAAATTATCAGATGAAAAACAGTGTTGTGTGCCTAAAAGCTTAATGGTAAACCATTTTTCTGCCGTATTTCCATTGCAATGCACTTTAGACCATACCGCTAAAAGAATTTTAGATTCAGTTAATTTCGAATTGAAGGAGATAGACGGTGTATTAAACTTAACTATGTATTCAAAATGGGGCTGCAATGGCTCTTCAGGACAGAGTATTTAAAAAAAAATAGGTAAACGAGTTCTGTTTACTTCACTGAAATGCGAAATAACAACATATATTTCACAGATGGGGAGTATTCCGATTCACACATGTTCATGATTTCGATGGTGCCACTGCGAATTATAAAAGATTCACCATGTACATCGAAAAGAATGGATACAATACTGTCGACCAATTGAATTTTCGTTTTCCAAAGAAACTACTGAGTTAACTCAATCAATTGATATTACGAAAGCATACATTTATGAAAGATCAAATAAAGGATCTTAAAGCAACAGATCACACTTCCAAAAATGGTCTGCATGTTGATGGGAAGGTTGCACAGGCCATATCAGGTAAATGAAAAGAGTCTATTATGTTTATTATTATGGAATTTAATGTGCATCCTTTTATGTTTATCAGGCAACAGATTTTCGAAATCCTGCAATGTGTGTCATGCCCCACAAAAAGTGTATATTCGCAAGTGTACACTGCCTGAAATGTGATATTCATACACACCTACAGTGTGTAAAACTTGTAGACACATTTTACACACAACTTTGCGTGTATAAACACTGAAGGTGTTTTTAAAAAACACGCATGCGTGTTAATAGAACATCTTGAATGTTCAAATGGAATTTCGCGAGAAGACGGGTCTACGCATTGACTATCCAAAGCAAGGGTTTTTGAGCAGTAAAGATGGCAGTACTGCTTGGCACTTTTTCGATGATGTTGAAACAAGAGCATCAATCACAAAAATGAATGAGCAACTGCTATATAGATTTTAAAAAATGTTGTGTGCTATAAATTAGAAACAATTAACTAAAGCGGAAAAGTTTGGAAAATGCACTTCAGAAACTCTGGCTTTACATGACAAATTATACGGTAGCTGGAAGAATAAAACTCCAACACTTCATAAGGTATTTTGCCAAAATATAATAAAACACCATTTTCTTCCTATTGGTGAATTATCCGAAGAGGCGCAAGAAGCCAAAAATAAAGATTATAAGCTTTCAGATTAAATCATACTCGAAAATATAGTAGGGAAACCCAAAATAAAGATTTAATGATTCGTTAGCGCGGCGAGATCATGGAATTCTTTGCCTAGTCATTTAAAATTAATAACCAACACAGCTGGCTTTAAGCGTTTAATCTTTCAGCATTTCTCTTAATGCCCCACACATCTCACTTTTCTGTATTTCTCTCTTCTTCTTATTTTATTTTTTATTCTCATTTAATTTTTTTTATTATTATTATTTTTTTTTTTTTTTATAATTTAGTTTTAAGCCCTTGTTGTTTATACTTATAAGTTGTTATTCTATCTACCATGCAGCATAAAAAAGATTGTATCTTAATTGCGAATGATCACCTAAATAAATTGAAATTGAATTGAAATTGACAATGATTATGATTTCTTCTGATCCACCTATTGCGTAGCTCACATACACATTTTGTTGTTATCGGTGTCATTGGAATGGTCTATTCAATGTCTTTTGAAAGACATTGGACCCCTTAACCCGTTATGTAAATACATATCGAGAAAATGTATTTACAAATTAACATATTTTTAAAAATTCTAAGAATCAAGATAATTTATAACTACACTGTAAAGTGAAATGTGTTATTCACACACACCTAAAGTGCGTAAAACTTGTAGACACATTTTACACACAACTTTGCGTGTATAAACACTGTAAGTGCTTTTAAAAAACACGCATGCGTGTTAATAGAACATGCCAAAATCATGAATGTGTGTATTTTTTATTTATCAAAATAAATATTCACTTAAAAATGTGTGTTATGTGTAAAATTACACACTAAAAGATAGGTTCACTTTGCAGTGTAGTAGTTTTATTTTGATCAGAGAAAATTTTTGCATACATGCAATAGTTTCATAACCCCCCATGACAAAAATTTTAAAATATCTTAATTTTTAAATACATTTTTTCGATAATGACACAAATAACGACAAAATGTGTCTGTGAGCTACTGCACATAAAATAGCTTTGTACGCAGACTTTTAATGGCTAATGCAAATATATATATATTTTATACGATACTACACTGCAAAGTGAACCTATCTTTTAGTGTGTAATTTTACACATAACACACACTTTTAAGTGTGTATTTATTTTGATAAATAAAAAAAACACACGTTCTAGATTTTGATATGCTATATTAACACGCACTTGTGTTTTTTTAATGCACTTTAAGCGTATATAATATTTATGCGGCATAAGCGTGTAGCAAAAATGATACTGGGAATTAATACGCGCTTTTAGTGTATCGTAGGTATACACAAAAGTAAGGTTTACACACATGGGGCATACAATACACTAAGGCAAATACGCACGTGTAAAACTTATGCATTTATAAAATTACACGGGTGTCAAAAAGTATACACAAAAGTGTATTCTACACACAAAAGGCAAACACACTAATGAAAGTACACACGTGATGGAATTATACACTTAGGAAAGTACACGGGTGTCAAAAAAAAAAAACTTTGGAAATTACTATAATTTTTTTATTTTCAAAAACAATTTAATTACAAAATTTGTAAGTTCTAAATGAAAAATATCTTAACATATAAGTTCTTTTATCCATAAAACTCATTTCTTTCATGGTTGAGTAAACCTACAAAATTTGAACCCATTACTTTCACATGCAACAAATGATGAGGAAAAATACGCCTTATACGTATAAAATTAACGCATTTTCTACTGGTGAACTACGCTATAATTACACACATTATATGTTTAAAATTACACATGTTCCGCTCTTTAACTGCGCTATAATTACACGTGATGGTGCGCTAAAAATATACGTATTACATGTGTTAAATGTATACACCAAAACGTGTGTAAAATGTATCTACATGGTTTTACACGCTTTAGGTGTGTAAAAAAAACGCATTTCACTTTGCAGTGTAATTTTATAATTTAAATATAATTTTAAACTTAAAATTTAATGAACTCTGTAATTCGTATTGAAAAAATTGTGTTTCGGGTCACCGTGTATAGCCACCCTGTGCAAATGAAATTGTTTGACTTACAAAATAGATAGTTACTTCAATTCTTAACAAAATACAAAAAACGGCTTCAAAATTTTTAAAGTACACACAAAAAAAAAAGTAGGTAAATCTAACCAAAAAAGACGATTAAAAATGCAGCAACCAAGAAACGTTGTAAATGGAACCGACTCAAAGTTGTTGGCGTACAATCAAATTTTGTTGGCGTACAATTAAAAATTGTTCGTATATTACTTTATGGAAGACAGAGAAAGCAATTATCCAATTGAGCGAAAAAATAAATAGATACATATTAGAAAAAGAATGCAAAAAAAAGATAGCTGATGTGTTTGGTATTTCTGTAGATGTGTTGTATTGAAATATATTTATGAAGCTTAAATTAATTTAATGTAAGCCCAAGACTTTAAAAACGAGATAATTTACATTTCGTACACAAATTTGTCGGGCAACATCATTTCTACTGCGAATATATATAATATTCATTACTTAGAACTAACGCGCTTCCACAAAACGCAATATTTTAATATTTCATTAAGTTTACAATAATATTGTAATATTGAAATTAATGTTTTCCCGGGAAAAAACGATTTGAAAAACATTCTGCACAATTTATAAAATCGTAAAATCACAATATTTGTTAATAATTAATTATAACATAGTCATAATTTGATTTTAAAAATTCTTTTCGTAATATCAAAAATGTAAAATGTAAACAAATTGGACGCCATCTTCTAGTGCTGCGAAAATTCGATTTTTTTGTATTCGATACAACCGGATACTTTCTTGTGAATACTTAATAATTTTTACGATAATTTTCATTCAATTTTGATTTGAAATAAAATCTCTGAGTAAAGTAAATGCACGTAGCAATTGCTCTAAGACGTTTTTATTATTACGACCCAACAATTTTCATACAAACTTCCCTAAAATACCAATAATAGTATCGCATAGTAATGGAACCAAGTACTTCATGAGTCAAGTGTCGAATATAAATTATTCATATATTATGCAGCACTTGTTGCTTTGAGAGCGAAAACGAGACAGCCATATATAATAATTTTTCTCTCTTGTATTAAATGTCATGCTGTTTCAGAATTATGAAATATTTGCGGCATGGTTGCATTTCTGCATCGAGCGATGACATTGCGAATCATATGCCGAAATACGACCATGCTGGCAAATCATTTAACAATTTTTTGACGATTAGATTAACCACAACAATTGTAATTGTTGTTTGTGTTTTCCATATAAAATAAAAAATTGTTTTTTTACAACGTTTTTTGGTTAGATTAACCTATCTTTTTTTTTTCTGTGTACACAATTTTGAAAGTCCACCGAATTTTTTTTCATATGGAATGGGCAGGCGCACCAATGGGACTAACAAAATCAAAAGATCAGGTTATCCTGACGGATTTGACGCTACAAGCTCAAAACATTTTAACAAATTTAAAAAAAAAAACTTTGAGCAGGAAATACAAAAAGGAAACAATTGTGCAAAAATTAGAAGATCTTGAAGGTTACAGAAGTAGGTTTAACTCAGCCACATCAGGTCAAACTTTACAAGGAGAAGAACTAAGTGACGAAAGAGTATTTAATTGTTTTTGTAGTCAAGCAAAAAAGGACTCGAAAGTGCTTTATAGGAGACAATTGAGGAAGAAGCAAATGTTGATGAAAAAGAGCTTCAATTAATAACTAGTGAATAAAAGGATAAAGAGGCAAAGACAGAAAATTTAGTGACCATTATGGCAACTTTTAATATGGAATCAGCCGTGAAGGCAATTCCGACATTTGTGGGAAACCGACGCGAAATGGAAGCTTTTTTAAAGATTACTGAAATTATCTTTGACAACAGAAGGAAAGACCCAATTAATTGATTTCGTTTATTATGTTAAATTGAATGCAAATGTAAGGACAACGTTAGGATATATTTCTGTTTCAACTGATTTTAAAGCTTTGAAAACAACCCTTGTCGCGTCATAAATTCGCGACAGAATTTTGTTTGTTGTTATTGTTGTTTTTTGTTCTTGTTTTGTGTTTTCCCTTTGTTCGCCAAACACACTCTAGAAAAATCTGAGAAGATCTTTCACATAAGGTGTGGGCAAAGCCCCGACTGCGAATACTGGCTTCTGCGTAGGTCGCGCTCACGTGTGGGGGGGAAGATGTTGGAGAAATGGAAAGTGAGCGCCATATATGCGTTCATATAGACAAGACTCTTTTAGTTGTTTTTAGGCAGGGAAAAGAGTGCGAACAGTTTATTGGACCTGCGTTTTCATTTTTAATTTTAAATTTTAATTTTCGAGTAGTGTGGTTTTAATTGTGGTTTTAATTTTGATTCTTGTGGTTTTTAATTTTTAATTTTGATTCTTAAATTGTGTTGTTTTGGTTGCTGTGGACCTTCGTTGGATCGTGGAGCTGAGGCAGGAGATATTTTCGAAGGGAGTATTTTTCCGCGCTGGTGTTATTTTCACCAGCGGGTGGCAATAGTGTTTTTGGTGTTTTTATATGTGGCAGTCGGCCATTTAGTTTATTCGAAGGGAATAAAAGGAAGGAGAAAATGTTAATAGAGTTTGTCAAGTTGTGGCAAGTTGTGGCAAGTCGGCCACTGGTGTTTCGAGATTTTATAGTGGAGTTGGTCTCCGTCGGTTTCGTGGTCCTGGTTTCCCCCTTCCCTTCCAATTTTTGTTGTGGTGTCCCGCACCTGAGCCAAGTTGTTGCTGGACATAGATTTTTTCGAAGTCCAGCTGGTGAATTGATTCTGTAAAGAATCGCGCGAGGGATTTCAGGCAGGTCGGTCTGGTCCCGTAAATCAAGTGCACATAAAAACATAATTTTTGTCATTAGTGTTTTTTTCTCTCTAAAATGCTCTCGTTTGACAAATTTCCGTTTTGTGTGTCAGTGAGTGGTCCCGTGAACCAGTTGAACATAAAAACTTGATTTTTGTCATTAGTATTTTTTTTTCTAAAATACTCTCGTTTGACAGATTTCCGTTTTTTTTGTGTTAGTGGGTTTTCGTTTTCATTTCACGTTCGATTATTTGCTGTTTCCATATACGTGTATATTGCAGGGTAGGATTTGAAAAGTTTAGTTATCGGGTTTTCGCGTATTCGTGTGTTTCGTTCGGTCGGGGATACCAATCCGCGAGGGTCGGCTTTAATCCCACGCGTCGCGATTGAGCTAGCGGGCAATTAGTTTAAATAAAGTTTTAGTTAAAAATAGCGCGATACCCTATTAAAGGCCTCTAAGAAAGATACAACATTCCCATAAGTACAAAGAAAGTTAAACGGACTACGACAAGGACGATTATCAATATCAACATTTAAAGAACAAATTTTGACTTTGACTAATGATTTAATAGAGCTCCAGGTAGAAAGGATGGGCTCGACAATAAATGACAGCCATCGGGAGAGTATTATGACCTCATGCCAAGATCAGGCTCTATCATCATTTTTGGAAGGGGTGAATGAACAATTCAGGAAGCAGTACATATAGCTTCAAAAATGGAAGGAAATGATAGGCAACGTTCTGATCAGATTTTATATGTCAGACAGAATAGTAACAACAGAAACACTAATAACAATAGGAATTATAATAATAATTTTGCTGGAAATAACCGGAATAATTATAATAATAACAACAACTACAGGAACAACAACCACTTTAGGAATAACAATAACAACAATTTTTCAGAGAATTACCAAAATAATAACAACAATTGTTAACGTTAGAATAACAACAACTTTAGGAATAACAATAGAAATAATTTCAGTCAAAATAGTAACAACAACTTTAGGAATAACAATAGAAATAATTTCAGTCAAAATAGTAATAACAGAAATAATAGCAGTTCAAATAGAACAACAGCCAAGTGCAAGTGGTAAACGAGCAAGTAGTAAATGAGCAGGGAAACTCGCAAAACCCGGTTGTAGTACAAGAAACTTAAAGTTCTGCTGAGGGAAATCAACAAAAATTTACTTGTTATCAAATAACATAACAAATATTAAGTTGCAAGAATGCAGTAACTTCCTTAACATTTTTAATTAACACAGAAGCTGATATATCCATTTGTAAATCACAAAAATTGCATAATGATCAAAAATATTGTTCAGATGACATTTGTAAATTCACAGGAATAACAAATGAGGAAATAAAATCTTTAGGAAGTATAAATTTAGAATTGGGTATAGACAACAAAAATACATCGTGAGTCCTATTAACTGTCGCACTTTTTTAAAGCGGCGCTGTGGCAAACAAAGTAAGAGTTGACTTTTAAGCTTTATACATTTTTATTCTCACATTGATTGCGAAATCCGCTGAACTTATTTTAATGTTGATCAGTTGTTATTAAAAGTTTTTGAGCAATGGAAGCGAAAGGAGAGCTGATTCTGAAATTGCATTTGAAAGTCAAAAAACTCGAGAATTGTTAAATCTTAGACGAACCTAGATCTTAACCGCAGATTTGTGCAACGCTCTGTGGCTCGATACAAGGCAACTGGGGGCTTTAAAATTTTCAAAAAAAACTAGGTCGAAAAATCGCCGATAGAAATTCTGGTCCGGTGACGACTGTTCGCGAACGAATAAGGAGAAATTGCTCAGATTCAGGAAGACAACTGGCCAAGGACCTGAATGTGAGTTAGAAAACCATCCGAAACATCGTAAAAAAAGAATTTAAAGATGAAAACTTACAAAAAGAAAGGAATTCATGGCCAAACTTAGCCTAAAAAATAAAAGCGGAGGGAAAGGTGCTGTTTGATTTTTCAGCGGCACGCAAGTTGCAATATTGTTTTTTCTGACGGGAAACTGTTCCAATTGCAAAAAAGGCACAACCCACAGAATGACCGCGTATATGCACCGAGAATGAGCGATATTCCAAACCAATAAAAAAGTTATTGAAAGGTATCAAAACACCACGTCGGTCTTGGTTTGGGCCATATATGCAATTGGCAAATTTACCCTCCTCTTTATTGATAAAGGTGTCAAAATCAACGCGTAATATCATTTGGACGAAGTACTTATTAACTATTTTCTCCCTCATGCATCCGCGCTATTTGGAAATGAGCCATGAGCAGGAACTGTTCAGCGCTGGTGCGATAGCAAAATTCCATGTTTTATTCCGTTGTTAGAATGACCTCCATCTTCTCCGGATCTGAATCCATTGGATTCCTGCATATGGGGATACATGATGGACAAATTAAAAAACCTAAAAAATATAATATTGGACCAATTCAAACGCCGTTTGCAAAAGATTTGGGAAGATATACCAGAAAAAGTCGTGCGTGCCGCCTCCTCCGGTTTTCCACAGCGTTTGAAGCTCGTGTAGAAAATGAAAGAGGACAGATTTGAGCTTAAACACACATAATAAAAAACAATGATCAAAAAAAAAAAATAAAAAAATTTTGTTCAAAATGTGCTCTAGTTTTTGTTTTATTCGAACAATTAGGTGCGACAGTTATTAGGACTCACGCTGTATAACACACCAATTTTGTATGGTAGATACAAACTTTCCAATTGCGACAGATGGTATAATTGGGAGAGACTTTTTAGTTAATACCGATAAATAATAAACCCATAGATATTATTATATCATCAAGGACGGAAATAATACAACCAATATCTATAGAATTGAAAGAGAATAACGTTGTTTTAAATCGAGAAGTAGAAAATGGTGTTTTCACAGGAAACTCGATAGTACCAGCAGAAGGTTATGCACACAAAAAACTTTTAAACACTAATGACTAGCGGATTTTACTCAACGATTTTAGATTTCCGATAAAAATTATGTTTCACTGAACTGAGAAAAAAATAATATAATGCAAAAATTACTTACATACTCAATATCGATGCGAAGCTCCCACGAAGAATGTTCATTCCTGGTGTTGCGCCAACCTAGAGCAAATGAGAGAGAAACTTATCCTCTCTGTTCAGTAGCAACATTAAATGTGTGTGTGTGTGTACATGACATTAAACAATTAAAAAAAAAGGATTCGTATCATAGAAAAAGGATACATTAAAATTTAAAAAATGAATTAATCAAAATGTTTCCATATGTGCGTTTTATTAATATAATGCCAAAATTAAAATTTGCTACACTAAGCTATATGAAAATGTATCACACGCGATATTGGCAAGTGCCGCAAGAGCGCTCTCACAAATTGGACACCAACAATTGGACACTAACAAAATGCACAGGCCGAACATATTTTGATATAAAAAGCAACAACAAAAACCATGCACTTTATGTAACGATATTTTCTTCTAATAATTCTAATTTGTATAGAATTAAATTTTTGTTTTCGATTTTGTTATATTTTTTTTCCTTCACTTAATTACTTAATAGGCATTATGAATTTTGTGTGCCGCTTAAACCATCTTTTAGGGACCTAAATTATATTTAAAAGGGACACGATTTTGGGCTTATGTTTTTTTTTATTTATAGAATGTTCTTGAACGTTAGTTTTATTTTGTAATTTTAACTAATTTATAGCCTGTTTTTTTTTCCTTAATAACTTTTCATTTTTGATCGTCGAGTCCGCGTGGTCGGCTTCTGATGTAGAGACAGATATAAGAGTTGAGCCTCGCTTAGGCTATGATGCAAAGAACGATTGTTTTAGAACAAAACTTGTTGCCAAATCTGAATAAGATTTTTAATTCTATATCAGATAAATGGGATTTTTAATTAGAGCAACAAAATACCTTACCCTTTTCAGAAATGGCACGACCAAAAAAAAAACGTAATATTTGTAATTTTCGCGACTTCTTAGAGTAGCCAATTTGGATTATTTACGCCAAATTCTATTAAAAAAAAATATATATTAGAATTTTAGAAATTATTTGATGAGACAAATCTTTTTCTTTTGGACTTACTTCTAAAAGAAAATTCGGATGTTTTAATGAATTGAGGCTAACCTCGAGCAAAATATTTTGTGAATATATCAACAAATTTGAAGAGATTGGGTTATAAATTTTTAAATTGAAATTTATAAAGGATTGCTTTGCGACAAAATGCTTGAATAATTAATCAAATTTATGATGATTCTTAAATAGGATTCTCTAGAAAGGTGTGGCTTCTATGACGTCCGGAACAGGAAAAGAATAATCTTAAGCATTTTTCATCATAGGAAGGCTTTTAGATTCGTTAAGCACGATTCGATGTTTATAGGGAATAATTGAACAAGAAGAAAAACTTTCATAGTTGAATGTAGTACAAACTATGTAGTACAAACATAAATTATGTTAATTTTATTTACATAAACAGGATGTTATGAGACCGAATTAACATTAAAGTGAAATTATGGTCGGTTAGCTAGGTTAGGTTAGGTTAGGTTTAGGTGGCTATCGGCACGCCGATACACTTAGACCAAAAGCGGTCCATTGTGATACCACAGGATCCATATTCCCTTCCCCTATGCCCCAAACCAATTGGAGTTCAAGATTAACCTATGAAGGCCCGATATACTAGCCGTAGAAAGATCACTTAGACTGTCCAGGAAGAATGACCCCAATTACAGTCTCCTCTTCCTCCTCAACCATACAACTCCTACAACGCCTTACCGCATGGCGCCCAATCTAACAGTGACCAGTGATCACACCTACCACCTTCGAGATGCTGGCCCGAGGCAGTACGATGAGTCTCTTAGAACACTTCAGATCCAGCATCGGCCAGATCTGCCTTGTCGTGTTACAAGTGGTTCCAGAGGCCCATCTATTGTTAGTCTTGGCGATAGAGTCAAGACGAAGCAGTAGCTTGCACGTGCTGAGCGGGATACTTATCTTATCTGGTAGGAGTTGTATTGTGGTACCTGCCTTGCGAGTTCATCAGCTTTGCAGTTCCCTGGAATGTCCCTATGCCCCGGCACCCAGACGAGGTGGATGTTAAATTGCTTAGCCATCTCGTTAATAGATGTGCGACAGTCCGAGGCTAACTTTGATTTTAGGAGGACAGATTCCAAGGATTTGATTGCGGCCTGACTGTCTGTGAAAATCGTAATATCCTGAGCAGATATTACGTTCCGCCGCAGCCAGTTGATAACTTCTTTTATAGCCATCACCTCTGCTTGGAATACACTGCAGTGGTCGGGAAGGCGAAATGAGAGACCTACATTAAGTTCGTCAGAGAAGACTCCTCCACCAACTTTGTTGTCGAGCTTGGAGTCGTCCGTATAGAAGTGAATTTGATCCCTCTTCCGAGGCCATTGCTCCTCCCAGTCGGATCGGGACGGAATAGTGGTGCGGAAGTCTCTTGTGAAGGAGATTTCGGGAAGAATGTAGTCGGTAGTCCCAGGAATGGATTTATTACCAACTAGAATTGAGGAGTGCCCCTTAGTAGAGTAGCCTCATTGATTTGTGGATCTAAGCCTGACCGCCGCCATAGCAGCCATTTGTTTGGCAAGGAGATCTAAGGGTTATCGCGCTATTTTTATATAAACTTTATTTAAACTAAAATCCAAAAATTCCCACGCGATAATTAAAATCCCTAATTGCCCGCTAGCTCAATCGCGACGCGTGGGATTAAAGCGAACCCTCGCGGATTGGTATTCCCGACCGAACGAAACACACGAATACGCGAAAACCCGATAACTAAACTTTTCAAATCCTACCCTGCAATATACACGTATATGGAAACAGCAAATAATCGAACGTGAAATGAAAACGAAAACCCACTAACACAAAAAAAAACGGAAATCTGTCAAACGAGAGTATTTTAGAAAAAAAAATACTAATGACAAAAATCAAGTTCTTATGTACACCTGGTTCACGGGACCACTCACTGACACACAAAACGGAAATTTGTCAAACGAGAGCATTTTAAAGAAAAAAACACTAATGACAAAAATTATGATTTTATGTGCACTTGATTTACGGGACCAGACCGACCTGCCTGAAATCCCTCGCACGATTCTTTACAGAATCAATTCACCAGCTGGACTTCGAAAAAATCGATGTCCAGCAACAACTTGGCTCAGGTGCGGGACGCCACAACAAAAATTGGAAGGGAAAGGGGAAACCAGGACCACAAAACCGACGGAGTCCAATTCCACTATTAAAAACTCGAAACACCAGTGGCCGACTTGCCACAACCGACTTGCCACAACTTGACAAACTCTATTAACATTTTTTCCATCCTTTTATTCCCTTCGAATGAACTAAATGGCCGACTGCCACATATAAAAACACCAAAAACACTTTTACCACCCGCTGGTGGAAATAACACCAGCGCGGAAAAATACTCCCTTCGAAAATATCTCCTGCCTTAGCTCCACCATCCGACGAAGTCCTCAGCAACCACAAAAACACAATTTAAAAATCCAATTTAAAAATTAAAACCACAACTCCAAATTAAACACTACTCCAAATTTAAATTTAAATTAAAAGAAGAAAACGCCAGTCCATTAAATCTGTGCGCACTCTTTTGCCTGCCTAAAAAGAACTAAAAGAACCTTGTCTATATAAACGCATATATGGCGCTCACTTTCCATTTCTCTAACATCTTCCAACATCTAAAACGAAGTCGTAACAAAAGGGAAAACACAAAAACAAGAACAAACAAACAACAATAAATACAAACAAAATTCTGTCGCGACAACCCCACCTCCACCGAAAGTAGCTTGGTCTCCTGAGACCAGCCAACTTTCGAATCTAACCGGAGAAAATCACCCTGAGTCCCCTTTTCTCGACCGTCTTCGTCTTCCGAAACATATGCCCACGGAGACACCCTCTTTTTAACCCTAAAAAGTCCTAAAAAGCTAACTTCACTACAAAATTGTTTGCAGCATCGGACAAAACTAAAATAACGTCTCCATACTAACTCGTGTGGTAAATATTTTACATCTCTACATCTGAGATTGTACGTCTTTGCTGTCTTGGCACTTGCCATTTCTAACTTTTTCCGTATGTCTTCCCTCAAGTCTGCCATTTTCTTGGCCCGGTCCTCACTACTACTGTCCGGTTGGTCTGAGTCCCCAACTCGTCTATAATCCCTATCACCTCTGACCGCCATATTCCGGCCAAAACTCACGAAGTATGGAGACGCCCCCAAACACACAGCGCTGTTCGATTACAGCATGCCACCTTGAGAGACGAGAATCCCACGTCCTGTGGTTCTCTGGCACATACGCCCTCAAAGTGGTCTTAATTTGTTAGTTCTTTCGCTCCTACTCAACGACCTACTCAAATAAGAGATTACCTTGTCTCCTTTATAAAAGCTGATCTCGCACTCCGGCGGCCATCTAAACCTGTTCTTCGTCTCTAGAAGACCAGTTAGAGGCTTTACCAAATCAGCGAAATTCGAAACACATCTAAGTACCGTAGCGAAGAAACATAAAAATTAAATTTTCCCTATCCATTACAAGCCCTGCCAACAAATCCTCCTCAGGACCTACTTCAGAACCTCAACATGCTTTTCAAATGTATTTGTAACGATAATAATATCGTCAAAATACACGAAAACATGGAGTTCTAAGTCAGCCCCAAGTCCCTCAGGCATAGCTCGAAAAACTTCCCCTACCAACTCCTCAAGAACCGAATTTTCCCTAGTTGACAAAGCAAACCTATCAACTATCGCCGCTACTGACGAGGCCTTGGCCTGGAAAAAACCTCTGACTCTTGAAAAACCCAATCTTCCCTAGTTGAAAAAGCAAACCTATCAACTATCGCCGCAACTGACGAGGCCTTGGCCTGGAAAACTCCTCTGACTATTGAAAAACCAAATCTTCCCTAGTTGACAATGCAAACCTATCTACTATCGCCGCTACTGACGAGACCTTGATCTGGAAAACTATACTGACTCTTCAATAACCGAATCTTCCCTAGCTGATAAAGCAAACTTATCAACTATCGCCGCTACTGACGAGACCTCGACTTGGTCGGAAAAACTCCACTGACTCTTGGCCAAATCTGGCACAACACCGGCCCTAGACCACAAGTCCTCGCCAAGAGTCAATAACTAATAAAAAAAAAATTTTAACACCTAAAAAAAATTATTAATTTTTTTTTTATTAATTTGTTTGCCACTGGCAACCGCAAAAACTAATTTGAATTAAAAAAAGTATTTAAAAAAAATGTATTAAAAAAAATAAATGTTCCCAAAATAATAATAAAATGGAATGAACTCACCAAAAAAAGCACGAGCTCCGCCGGCAGTGTCGTTCTCACCATACGATTACAAAAAAATGCTAAATAAAATAAAAAGTAAAAAAACGCATTTATATTATAAAAGTATACTTATTAATTGACTTATACACGCACAATTTTGATAATTTACTTTAAAAAAGTTTTATTTTATTTTTACTTTTGTGTTAGAAAAATAATAACTATTTTTGGTATTGCCAGATTTTTCTATTTATTTCAGTAAATGTGGTGATGTTAGATTTTTTTATAATTTTGTGGGGATTTGGAAAACATTATTAATTTCTAAACTTTACATTTGAGTTATGATTTTTTTTAAAAACTTAACCATTTCATTATGATAAATTTACATTTGATATTTACATTTTAATTTCATAAAGGGTAAAGTGTGCGAAAAGAATTGGGAAAAAATTATTTCATTAATTGCTATCTTTTTTCTTAACTATTGCAGCTAGAACGCTATGCTTTGGCAGGTTGAAAACGTAATTGGATAACAAAAACAAAGGTTTGAAATACTCCAAAACCCGATCAACATAAATAACGTTAATTTATTATCAAAAGCAAAAATTTTATTTCTTTTAGGAAAATTTGATGTTTAAGCTTAAATTTCTGGAAATAATTATATTTAAACTCAATATTTTAATAAAAAAAATAAAATTGTTTGCTTTTATAACAAATTAACCTTTTCAACGCGTCCAAGGATGGTCTTTTAGTTGTAGAAGTAAATTAATACTACAGATACTCCAGAGACGTGTCCTAAAAAATTCTAAAAAGCACGTTTTTGTTCGGTGGCTAAAATAAAATTGTACAGATAAACAAAAACGTCATAACAAAACGAAAATTTATCAAGGCCGCAGTGTTAAAAAATAATGGATCCTCGGAATATATTACGTATCAATGAAAATTGGTGTAAAAGAGTACGTCGAACAACGTGACGTCAAAACTCTAATACCTATAATTTAAAAAGTCTTAGAAATGTAAAATAATTTTTTACTTAATTTTTTTCGCACATCTGACAATCTGAAAAAATTAATATTTATAAATGATACCGCTCCAAGACATGTTTGCTGATATTTGCAAACACATTTTCTCTTCGAGAAGAATATATTTGGCGCCACATAAATTCATCCAGGTGTTCTGGAAGATTCGATAACACTTTTTTTCCTAAGAAAGCGACTTGCCACAACTTGACAAACTCTATTAACATTTTTTCCATCCTTTTATTCCCTTCGAATGAACTAAATGGCCGACTGCCACATATAAAAACACCAAAAACACTTTTGCCACCCGCTGGTGGAAATAACACCAGCGCGGAAAAATACTCCCTTCGAAAATATCTCCTGCCTTAGCTCCACCATCCGACGAAGTCCTCAGCAACCACAAAAACACAATTTAAAAATCCAATTTAAAAATTAAAACCACAACTCCAAATTAAACACTACTCCAAATTTAAATTTAAATTAAAAGAAGAAAACGCCAGTCCATTAAATCTGTGCGCACTCTTTTGCCTGCCTAAAAAGAACTAAAAGAACCTTGTCTATATAAACGCATATATGGCGCTCACTTTCCATTTCTCTAACATCTTCCAACATCTAAAACGAAGTCGTAACAAAAGGGAAAACACAAAAACAAGAACAAACAAACAACAATAAATACAAACAAAATTCTGTCGCGACAACCCCACCTCCACCGAAAGTAGCTTGGTCTCCTGAGACCAGCCAACTTTCGAATCTAACCGGAGAAAATCACCCTGAGTCCCCTTTTCTCGACCGTCTTCGTCTTCCGAAACATATGCCCACGGAGACACCCTCTTTTTAACCCTAAAAAGTCCTAAAAAGCTAACTTCACTACAAAATTGTTTGCAGCATCGGACAAAACTAAAATAACGTCTCCATACTAACTCGTGTGGTAAATATTTTACATCTCTACATCTGAGATTGTACGTCTTTGCTGTCTTGGCACTTGCCATTTCTAACTTTTTCCGTATGTCTTCCCTCAAGTCTGCCATTTTCTTGGCCCGGTCCTCACTACTACTGTCCGGTTGGTCTGAGTCCCCAACTCGTCTATAATCCCTATCACCTCTGACCGCCATATTCCGGCCAAAACTCACGAAGTATGGAGACGCCCCCAAACACACAGCGCTGTTCGATTACAGCATGCCACCTTGAGAGACGAGAATCCCACGTCCTGTGGTTCTCTGGCACATACGCCCTCAAAGTGGTCTTAATTTGTTAGTTCTTTCGCTCCTACTCAACGACCTACTCAAATAAGAGATTACCTTGTCCCCTTTATAAAAGCTGATCTCGCACTCCGGCGGCCATCTAAACCTGTTCTTCGTCTCTAGAAGACCAGTTAGAGGCTTTACCAAATCAGCGAAATTCGAAACACATCTAAGTACCGTAGCGAAGAAACATAAAAATTAAATTTTCCCTATCCATTACAAGCCCTGCCAACAAATCCTCCTCAGGACCTACTTCAGAACCTCAACATGCTTTTCAAATGTATTTGTAACGATAATAATATCGTCAAAATACACGAAAACATGGAGTTCTAAGTCAGCCCCAAGTCCCTCAGGCATAGCTCGAAAAACTTCCCCTACCAACTCCTCAAGAACCGAATTTTCCCTAGTTGACAAAGCAAACCTATCAACTATCGCCGCTACTGACGAGGCCTTGGCCTGGAAAAAACCTCTGACTCTTGAAAAACCCAATCTTCCCTAGTTGAAAAAGCAAACCTATCAACTATCGCCGCAACTGACGAGGCCTTGGCCTGGAAAACTCCTCTGACTATTGAAAAACCAAATCTTCCCTAGTTGACAATGCAAACCTATCTACTATCGCCGCTACTGACGAGACCTTGATCTGGAAAACTATACTGACTCTTCAATAACCGAATCTTCCCTAGCTGATAAAGCAAACTTATCAACTATCGCCGCTACTGACGAGACCTCGACTTGGTCGGAAAAACTCCACTGACTCTTGGCCAAATCTGGCACAACACCGGCCCTAGACCACAAGTCCTCGCCAAGAGTCAATAACTAATAAAAAAAAAATTTTAACACCTAAAAAAAATTATTAATTTTTTTTTTATTAATTTGTTTGCCACTGGCAACCGCAAAAACTAATTTGAATTAAAAAAAGTATTTAAAAAAAATGTATTAAAAAAAATAAATGTTCCCAAAATAATAATAAAATGGAATGAACTCACCAAAAAAAGCACGAGCTCCGCCGGCAGTGTCGTTCTCACCATACGATTACAAAAAAATGCTAAATAAAATAAAAAGTAAAAAAACGCATTTATATTATAAAAGTATACTTATTAATTGACTTATACACGCACAATTTTGATAATTTACTTTAAAAAAGTTTTATTTTATTTTTACTTTTGTGTTAGAAAAATAATAACTATTTTTGGTATTGCCAGATTTTTCTATTTATTTCAGTAAATGTGGTGATGTTAGATTTTTTTATAATTTTGTGGGGATTTGGAAAACATTATTAATTTCTAAACTTTACATTTGAGTTATGATTTTTTTTAAAAACTTAACCATTTCATTATGATAAATTTACATTTGATATTTACATTTTAATTTCATAAAGGGTAAAGTGTGCGAAAAGAATTGGGAAAAAATTATTTCATTAATTGCTATCTTTTTTCTTAACTATTGCAGCTAGAACGCTATGCTTTGGCAGGTTGAAAACGTAATTGGATAACAAAAACAAAGGTTTGAAATACTCCAAAACCCGATCAACATAAATAACGTTAATTTATTATCAAAAGCAAAAATTTTATTTCTTTTAGGAAAATTTGATGTTTAAGCTTAAATTTCTGGAAATAATTATATTTAAACTCAATATTTTAATAAAAAAAATAAAATTGTTTGCTTTTATAACAAATTAACCTTTTCAACGCGTCCAAGGATGGTCTTTTAGTTGTAGAAGTAAATTAATACTACAGATACTCCAGAGACGTGTCCTAAAAAATTCTAAAAAGCACGTTTTTGTTCGGTGGCTAAAATAAAATTGTACAGATAAACAAAAACGTCATAACAAAACGAAAATTTATCAAGGCCGCAGTGTTAAAAAATAATGGATCCTCGGAATATATTACGTATCAATGAAAATTGGTGTAAAAGAGTACGTCGAACAACGTGACGTCAAAACTCTAATACCTATAATTTAAAAAGTCTTAGAAATGTAAAATAATTTTTTACTTAATTTTTTTCGCACATCTGACAATCTGAAAAAATTAATATTTATAAATGATACCGCTCCAAGACATGTTTGCTGATATTTGCAAACACATTTTCTCTTCGAGAAGAATATATTTGGCGCCACATAAATTCATCCAGGTGTTCTGGAAGATTCGATAACACTTTTTTTCCTAAGAAAGCGTTTCAGAGTCGACCAGAAACCTTCCACTTGGTTTGTGCATACACCATTTAAAGGGTTCAAAAAGGATTTGCTATGGTTTACTGTTCTGAAAATAATGGTTGTAGAATTTAATTCATTAATTAGTCGTTTTTTAAATTTCTGCATAGTTACTTGTGAACATAGCCTATTTTGCTTAGACTATTGAATGCACGCCATTCGTCAATCCAAATTTCTGTACCCGGTAGAACATACTTTTGAATTATGGGTATTAGAGTTTTGGTGTCATGTTGTTCGACGTACTCTATTACCCCCTTTTTTGTTGATACGTCGTATATTCCAAGGATCCATCTTTCTTTAACTGTGCGGCCCCGGTTATGTTTACGTTTTGCTATGACGCTTTCGTCTATTTGTACAATTTTATTTGGGCCACCGAACAAAAACGTGCTTTGTAGTATTTTCCAATACGTTATATCTCTGAAGTTAATTATTGGTTAATGATACATTAGTTGCGTTCCATTCGCTTTAATCAGATCTTAAATTTTTATAAATTTTTACTAACTAAAGTAGCTGTTTTTGATTCGACCCTTTTTAGAGCCACCGAGTATATATACAGTGGCTCAAAGTAATAATGGAACAAAAGTTGCAATAGCACTAAAATTAAAAAAAAATAACTAAGATGTTGTTGTAGCAAAAACTATTTTTTTTATTTAAAAGGCTCCAGGTCTATAGAATATAAAACAAGCAAAAAGTTAAAGAAATCCATTAACTACATTTGAAAAAAAAGGGTTTTGTAACCTAACATCAAAATTGAATATCAAAGTAATAATGGAACAGAACACATTTCATATGAAAATATTATAGATAAATGAAAGTTATAATTAAATTAATATTTTGTGGGCAGCCCTTTTTGTTGAATAACTGCCTGCAGTCGTCGAGGCATTGATTCCACCAATTTTTTGCAATAAGATGGCTCCATATTGTTCCACTCCTCAATTAGGGCGGATTTGAGCTGATCACGAGTCGAAATGGTGTGATTTTTTAATTTTTCTTCGAGGTAACTCCATGCGTGCTCAATGACGTTTAGGTCCGGAGACTGTGGAGGCGTTTCCAAAACGTGTGGACAATTATAAAGGAGCCAACTTCGCACTTTATACGCCTTGTGCTTAGGGTCGTTGTCCTGGTAAAATGAGAATGTATTCTCAATTCCTAGTTTGCGCACACTTTCC